>OV277866.1:22560745-22850745 GCA_922989275.2 Gari tellinella
GAAAATATTTCATATGTTGCATATTCATAAAACTATAATTTTTCTAAATCTTTTCTTCAGTGGAGGAATAAATTAAAAGCATAAAAGGGCATATTTATGGAGTAATGGGTTAATTGATAAGACAATTACAAAACTATAAAGACAACCATGATAATCATACCTCTCTTATTTCCTCGTTTCCTTCTTTAATATTTTCTGAGGTATGCACGGCATTGTCTGCAATTCGATGTATATCTTCTTCCTGAAAGGTTATGACTTAAGACTTAACTCTTCGCATGTTGGGTAATTTCTCGTCTGCAACAATTGTCATCTGCTATTGTTGTAAAAATATATTTTTCTAATTTTCTTTTCAAAACAGCCTCAGATTGTCAAACAGCTTGAATCCTGATGAGACACCACATTATGCGTCTTCTCATCTATATCCAAACTGTTTGCAAAGGTATTCACTGTCTCACATAGCTGCCCGCTAGCATGCAAAGAGTTTACAAGGGCCACCATGGCCCTAAATCGCTCACCTGGTTCACCATGTAAAACTTGACCTATAGTGATATAGATTACGACTGGACATGACTCGCAATAAACCTCTAGAGTGTAAACAAGAATTTTCTATGATTTGACCTAGTGACCTAGATTTTGACCAGACAAAATCCGTGTTTGATTTTGACATAGATTCGATGTAGGCAAACATTCTTACAATATTTCATTCAGATCTAATGAGATTTGTAGCCTCTAGAGGGTTAACACTGTTTTTCTTTGATTTGACGTAGTGACCCAGTTTTTGACCAGACATGACCCATATTTGAACTTGACCTAGATATCAATAAGGCAAACATTCAGACCAAGTTGCATCAAAATCCAAAGAAATTTGTAGCCTCTAGAGTAATCACAAGGTCTTTCTATAATTTGACCTAGTGACCTAGTTTTTGACCGGACATGACCCACATTCACACTTGACCTAGATATCAATGAGGAAAACATTTTGACCAAGTGTCATGAAGATCGGATGAGATTTGTAGCCTCTAGATTGTTAACAAGGTTTTCCTATGATTTGACCTAGTGACATAGTTTTTGACCCGACATAATTCACATTTGAACTTGATCTAGATATCAATTAGGCAAACATTCTGACCAAGTTGCATAAATATCCAACGAGATTTGTAGCCTCTAGCGTGTTCACAAGGTTTTTCTATGATTTGACCTAGTGACCTAGTTTTTGACCGGACATGACCCATATTTGCACTTGACCTAGATATCAATTAGGCAAACATTTTGATCACGTTTCATTAAGATCCAATGAGATTTGTAGCCTCTAGAGTGTTCACAAGGTTTTTCTATAATTTGACCTAGTGACCTAGTTTTTGACCCGACATGACTCATATTCAAACTTGACCTAGATATCAATGAGGCAAACATTCTGACCAAGTTGCATAAAAAACCAATGAGATTTGTAGCCTCTAGCGTGTTCACAAGGTTTTTCTATGATTTGACCTAGTGACCTAGTTTTTGACCGGACATGACCCATATTTGAACTTGACCTAGATATCAATTAGGCAAACATTTTGATGAAGTTTCATTAAGATCCAATGAGATTTGTAGCCTCTAGAGTGTTCACAAGGTTTTTCTATAATTTGACCTGGTGACCTAGTTTTTGACCCGACGTGACCCACATTCGAACTTGACCTATATTTCATCAAGACAAACATTGTCATCAAGTTTCATGAAGATGGGATGAAATTTGTAGCTGTTGGGAGTGTTCACAACCAATTGTGAATGGACGGACAGACGACGGACATCCAACGATCCTAAAAGCTCACCTTGGCACTTCGTGCCAGGTGAGCTAAAAAGACAAAGCTACAAATAAGGCAAGTAAAATACTCACTAATCCCTCTAATACTCCTATCCTTACATCCCGAACGTCTCCATAACAACACTAGAACAATACCTACTACTATATTTAGCACAAAGTCACGTGATCGATCATACTTAATTTTGAGTACCTTAGGAGCTCTGGTTTTGTACTTAAACTGTATAACCCTGAAGAAGACTATTGAGTAGTTGAAAACGTTAGGTTTGAACATTAAAATTTAAAAAATCTGAAGGGATCGTTTGTTCTACTTACTCTTCCGCTGTTTACATAATCCCTATGATGTGAGTGACTGAGTGAGTTGGGTTTATGTTCCCATCAACAGTTATATGGGGACAGTACTACTTGAGAAACTGAATGATATAGTGCTGCCACAATATGATAGCATCCATAGACACATGGGATGATACACACCCAGTTACATTATAAATTGACACCATGCCGAATGGAGAAAACTTGCTAGATTCACGTCTCAGTTACATCGAGATAAAAACATAAGAATGGGAACGCCAACATTGTGATCACTCAATAACCTTTTACCCTTCAGCCTGTTTCTAGTTTTGAAGACAAGTGATCTCGTATTTTAGCAGATTGAAAGTAAAGCAGAATGTGCCTTAAGAATGTGCCTGCTTTAAGATACCACCTTCTAGAACATAGAAAATATTTCTTATGATGTAAAAATTGGAACTATTTTCTTCGGTGGAGATATAAATTCAATGCGTAAAAATGTGTATATATGGAGTAATGGGTTAACTTCAGTTTGACTCTATTGCCTACCTGTGTAAGAACCTTCTCTGTGAAGATCTCCTGCAAACTGGCTATTTCTATCACCTTTCCTTGGATTTTACTGTAAAGAAAACGTAAATGTCAATTAATAATGTACATGTATCTTATTAACCCTTTGAGGTTGGTAAGCAGGATGGTTTGATCTTTTAAAACAGTTTAAATCTAGATCAGACAGTAATTTGGCATCTGATCAGAATCAAAATATTTGTCACTTAATAGATTATATATAGTACAGAAGACTTTACTCTTTCCACATAAATGTGTGTACCAGTATGCCAAAATAATTACATTTATTTTCTATGATACTTATTCATGACTGTATAAAATGGAACTGTTTGCTTCTGAGGAGGAATATATTAATACTGTATAATATGTATCTATGGTTTTGTTTGTTTGTTAACATCGGTTTCTGCCATCTATGGGCTAATTGGACGCCCCAGAGAGAGGGGGGTGGATACAGAAATTCTGGGTGCAAGGCCCTACTCTTATTATCGACAGAGATCTCGGGTTATTTTGGATGGCAAGTGTAAAACACTGATACATCAGACTTGGGTTTATAAAGTCCCATCCAATGGACTTGATCTATGGTGTATCTATGGAGTAATGGGTTAAAATATAAGAGTTAAGAAGTACAGTGGAGAATCTGTTATTCTTTCCCAATAAACGCGTTTACGCTAAAACTATTATTTGCAGTGCAATCAGTTTGGAGCCAGATCAGACGCCCAAAATAAACATGAAATATCAGAATTGTCCAAAAGTTGTTCTTTTCTACGTTTTAGCGCTTTGCGTACGTTTGCGTTTAAACGGGAAAGAATAACAGATTCTCCACTGTATTGTAGCTCCATTTCCAACAGACATTAACATATTATACTCACCTTATTTCATCTGATAAACTATTCATCTCTTCAAACATTTCCTTGTTTTCTAATTCAAACTGAAATATATAAACACAACACAAACTTTTTAACATAATCCTTGCCTACACACTGTTAAAATTTAGGTCAAATGGCTGATTCTGAACTACACAAGTGGCTGTGTCTGTAAGAAATATATGATGCCTCCTAGCTGCATGTATCGTATATACTGATAAAAGATTTGATTTGATTTGTTTTGATTTTAAGTCGCTTTCAACAGTATTTCAGTCATATCGCGACGTCCAGCTAATTATAGGTGGAGGAAGACCCCAGAAGTCCTTTTTGCACTGTTTCAGGCACAAATCGGCAACTTGGTAGAACCACCGACCTTCCGCAAGCCAGCTGGAAGGCTTCCCCACATGAAAAATCAGAACAATCCTACTGGGATTCGAACTCACAGCGGTGAGGAGCTTAGTGATGTAAGTCACAGTGACTATACCACTAGGCCACGGAGGCCCCTTACTGATAAAAGAGAAAACATATTAACTCATTCACCCCTGAAACTTTTAATGGACAATTCCAATTTCAAAATACGTCTAGTCTATATTTGACTATTTAGAGTTGATTTTAACAATATATTTCAAAATGACAAACAGTGTAGACCCTGATCAGAGGGCTCCTTAAGGAGCCCTCTGATCAGGGTCTACACTATTTGCATAGGACAAGTGTAATCCTCACAGGTACACTGTTTGTAAATGACAAATTTACTCGTCGCTAGGGTTGAATGTGTAAAGGAACCATTTTCTAATGGTAAGATAAAGAAAATATTTCTTATGGTGCATATTCATTACTGTATAAAAACTATTTTCTTCAGTAGGCATGAAAAGGTGTATTTATGGAGTAATGGGTAAAAAAAGATAGTCATGCTAATTGAAGGATGACTGCTAAACAGATGTTTAGTTTCATTGTAATGGCTTACCATTTGTGCCTCCTCTGGAGAAATGTCGTCTTCACTATCATCTAGTCTGTGCTGTTCCTGCCCAGGTACCCTCTGATCAGATGCTAAAGTGATAAACATGACTGCTCTGATTACACTCAGAAATCCTATTTTTATCAGTCCTGAGTTCTTATTCTATCCGTCTGACAATGCTCATTTGTTTGTTTTTTACCATTAACCCTTTCAGTCTCAAACAAATACTCAATCATGACTTCAACTTTACCTACCCCTCATACAAATGATCCTCACGCTTTAACTGAAAATCATTAATAAAGGCGGAACAGTATCAAAACATTTTGTTCTTTAAAAAGATGCATCTTAAAATTTGAACCAAATAATGGTCAAATATCCGAATATTTGGTGAAGTAATGAAATATTCGCTGACATCCCTAGTTAAAATGCGTATCTACAGAGTAATGGGTTATTGGGAAAGAATAATGTCTTCTCAATTGTAACAGCAACCTTACCTTTACTCTTGCCTTTAGTTGTGGATGGTCCAGGTGACTCTTTGGCATTTGCAGATATATTTGAAAACTCTTCATTGTCTTTACTTTTAGAGAGCTGCCTCATCAATGACCTTCTCTCAGGCTCTATTCTTGCTCTATAAATAACAACATGTGATCAAACCTACAGGGCTACAGATAAGAGGGAAAGAATTGAACAAAATTTGAAATCCAATAATTTTTCACTTATTTGAGCACCAAATCATATGGTGTCACTACTCATTACTCGAAGAGACGATTCTAATTAGTAGTGACACTATAGGGTTTAATCCAGAAATAAAGATTATCGATTTTGAAATACTCCCCTTATCTGGAGCTCTGAACCTCGAAAATCAATAGGTTGTTTTATTTAAATACACAATCCATGTTGATTTTACAAAAATGCTTAGCAAAAGTTCAAATCTGACCAATCAAATGCTTGCAAACGAAAAACTTAAAAGCTTTATAACCTTGGACCCAAATGATTTATTATAAATCTCACACTTTATCCCTTAAATAACTGATTGTTAAAATGGACTCATCCATTTTCTGATAAATGATTAGTCAATATTGATGCTCCTGGGGTTTGTTCAAAACATATTATATGACAAACAGTACAGACACTGATTGTCTTTAGAAACCCTGAGTCTACACTGTTCGAAAAGGATGGCTATATCTGCTTCTAGCACTACATGGATTAAAATTGCTTTGGTGAAATTTCGTCCTGAAGCCCATGTTATTGAACATCAGTATAAAGATGGGACTGTTGGAGTCTTACTTGATATATATCATGGCCCACTTAGTGGCACTTACATTCTTTTTCTGTCAACCACACGCTTCACTCGTACTGCTTTCTGTTCACTGTATATTTTACACACAGCTGAAAATGAAGACTAACAGAATCAAGCACAAACTTTGTTAAAGATGGTGGCTCCTATACCCAATGTTGGTCTGTTCCCAGTCGGAAACAAGTTTTAGCCAGTTTCTGACAGGAACAGACCAACGGAGGGTATAAAAGCTCCTGGCTTTAACAAAACCTCAGCTGGATTTTCTTTCGCGTTTAAAAACACCCTGAAATGAGTAAATTAAAGGAATGTAAAGTACCGGTACTACCCTCTTTTGCGAAGTTCGCATTACATATACAACAGCAACAAACAGCTGTTTTAGGGTCACACTATTTCAGAAGCGCTTTGACATTGACATATACACACATTTTAAGAAGAAAACGTAGCACTTTTTATATCATAACTCAGAACTACAAATCACTTTGAAGATAATCACTATTTTGTACAGGAATAGATATCATGACGACCCTTTCCTCCTTTATAAACTTTATACTTTCAAATCGCAACCACAGCGATGCCAATGATGTCACACCATAAACACATATACTTGATCATGTGTGACAATCAATAACAACTAAATAAGTTATGGTTTAACTCAATAGCAAACCAGGTTGAAAGTAAAGCAGAATGCACCTTTAGGCGCATTCTGCTTTACTTTCAGCCTGCTTTAAGCCTTCATCTGTTAGGATATAAAAGGATATAAAAGATATTCTTTATCATATGTCTTCATGACTGTATAAATTGGAACTATTTTCTTCAGTCAAGGAATAAATTGAATGCGCTAAAAGGTGCTTCTTTGGGGGAAAGGGTTAAACTGTGAACCATTGCATTGTCTAAATTCACAGACAAGTCACAAGTGCAAAATCAACTGTACAATTGTCAATCTCGTTCTTCCTGTAATCTCTTAGCAGGTGGTCCATTTGAATTTATGGACATTTCTGTAAGATTTACTTCCCTTGTTTTAATCTATTTTAAGGTATCTATGATTTTACTATTTCACATGTATGACTACAGTTCCCTATAAGGATTGCTAAAATGCCTATTTTTAGTAATACAGCTTATCTGGAACACCTTAAAAGCAAGAAAACTTTAAGTTCAATTATAGAAATTTTACATCAATAAAATTACATTTCATTGAATTTCTCACAAGTTTCTTTCAAGTTTTTGGAAAATGCACTTAGATTCTTATTTAAGTCTTCTCCTGGTTCTGGCATGTTTTCTCAAAATACTGTAGACCCAGATCAAACAGCTTCTGTAAGAAAACAGCAGTGAAGACCCTTCAGGAACTGTCTGATCTAGGTCTTCGCTGTCTTAAAAAAAAACCATCAATATACACTATTTATTAGCAAGAGAATTGTTCAATCGAGTTGGCTAACACCAGAGACCTTACCTTTCAGGTAGATGTTGATAAGCAACAGTACAGACTCTCTGTGCTCCTTGACTTGGGGATGTGCCCGATCTGCTTCAGCTGAAAATAAACATCAACAGAATTGCAGCTAATGATTGTTTGCCCATGTAGCACTTAGACTGCCCATAAACTATTCATCCAAATGAACATAAAGTGGAACTACTTTCTCCAGGGGAGAAGTCAGTGGAAGAATATATTAATTAACCCTTTGTACCCTAGTCCCGCATATAGGCATCCTTTTCAAACACTACAAACAGTATACTTGTGAATAGTGCACTTGTCTTATGCAAACAGTGTAGATCAAGATCAGAGGGCTCCTAAAAGAGCCCTCTGATCTGGGTCTTCACTGTTTGTCATATTACAAAATATCGACAAAAACAACCCTTAAAAGTCAGAAATGGACTAGACTAAAATGAAAACTGAAATTGTGCATTTGAAGTTTCAGGAAGAAAAATGCATTTCTATGGAGTAAAGGGTTAAGCAACCACCTGCTATATGACAACCATACAGACTAAAATAGGCTGTCCAAATCAAATCTTAGTTGTCTTGGACTGCAAACTGTTTGCAACATTTATAATAAACTTTCTTTCAAAAGGTATCTTAAAGACTGATGCCGGTGGTTGTTGTTATTTACCATTTTTCTTCACATTGCCCAGATTGTCTTGGCATTTCTTGATGATGTTTTGGGCCTCTGTGTCAATCTCCTCCCTCTCTGTGTCTGTCATATGTGATGCCTCACCAGATAAATGACTGAAAATGATACAAAACAACTGAAACCTTAATTTATTCCAAAAGGTGGTAAACGAAGATGGTAAATGAAAACATAAAATCTAATTAACAGAGAAATAGCTTACATTGTATTTTGTTTCATGTCTACATTATGTCGAGGTGACATGGAGGTTGGGGGCTGTAGTAAGAGGTGTTGATGCTAGACGAAATGGTTAAACCTGGTTAATCTTGTATGGATGGATGGACAGGACAATCACTGTGTGCTTTCCCCAACAGTAGATCATCATACAGTGAAGAAGACGTTATTCTTTCCTAATAAACAAATACGCTAAAACTATTATTTCCATTGCAAACAGTTTGGAGCCAGATCAGACGCAGGGTAACCCGGCATCTGATCAGGCTCCAAAGTTCCAAACTGTTTGCAAATCAGATTAAAATAAATAATCAGAAATTAATGTCAAAAAAAAAATCTACATTTTAGCGATTTGTGTTTGCGTTTTGTTTGGGTTTAAACAGGAAAGAATAACATTTTCTCCACTGTACCATGTGCATACTTATATACATGTACTTTGATATATACCAACCTTCCAGCATTGACATAATCTTTTCTGTGCTTGAGCAGGAAGTCTTTCAGTCTTGTCACAGTTGTTACCTGAAAGAGACAAATTTGGTTTGGATAAAATGAACAAGTCTGCAAGGTTTTCCATAAGCCATTCAGGCATAGTGGCACCCCTGTCCCTTAATTTCAAAAACAAGTTGCCACTATCCCTTAATTCTAGGCCACTATTCCTTTTTTTATTTTTAAAAACTTTGATTTGCTCTTTATTAAAATATCAGAATTAAACTAGTATAAATAAAGTATTTGATACATGCCTTTTTCTCTACTTTAATCTTTATCAGTATTACAACCACTGAAAAGAAGACTAATTGCTCAGTATGAAAGACACCCGGTAGCTTAAAACAAGGTGAATGTAAAACAACTTTCCTGAATCCTGAATGAGCTTTCTTTTTTACTTTCAACTTGCTTTAAGCAGCCACCTGCCTTTAACACCTAATAATTCAGTGGTTGTAATAGTCTACCAGACTTTTGACATCATGAACCAGAATGGAATCAATAGGACTGCAACGGTTCACTGAATTTTGGTTATTTTCGGTTCATTTGTCTCAGTTCGATTTTCGGGTCTGCATTCACATTTTCGGTTCGGTGCGTCGATGGTAAACCATACTGGACCGCTACTTTACCAATCAGTGTGCAGTCTTTATGCATATTTTGATGGTCAGAAGTTCCAAAATGTAATTGTTAAATTGGAAAAGACAAGCACAGATTCTAACCTTTTTATCTTGCAGTTTTAAAATTGAATTTAAATAACATGCCTCTCGTCCATCTCGTTTTTTTCATATATCGGTTATTTATAATACCGGGAAACCCAGCACTTAAAGCATGTGCACAATTGATAGCCCGGCTTCAAAGGTACCAACGTCGAATAAGCATCAGAAAAAGGGTAACCAGTCTATTACCTAGTGATCGCAAACTGTGAATGGTGATGTAAATTAAACTCAAATATCAAAGACTTTTTCAGTAAAATAATAATATAATTGGAGCTGGCTAGTTCTTCTAGTGCTTATAAATGGAAGACTGATGAGGTATTTAAGGAAGACCAGCCAGAATTCCAAACAAAACAGGCTAAAAGCGTGCCCAAACCAAGTTACGAAACTTAAATGAAAAAAAATGTCGGGATGAACCACGGCATCGCTACAATCTGTCCTAGAATGGTAGAAAGAAATGCACATATGTATCTTTTCTCGTAAGTAAAATTATGGATGACAGTGATAGTGTTTTCGAAAAAATAGTGTACTATCTGCGTAGATATGTGCCAGTCTAGCATTCAACAAGGTAGACCACAATAAGCTAATCCATAAACTTTCGTAATTTGGTATTAATGCACAGATTGCAAAATGGATTAGATCCTTTCTGACAGGAAGGTCACAGAGAGTGGAAGTGGAAGGCCATCTCTCAGAGGAAGCTCCAGTCCTTTCTGGAGTTCCTCAGGGCTCAGTGGTCGGCCCATGTCTCTTCTTAGCCTATATAAATGACCTACCGGACAGCCTCAAAAGCCGTGCTCGACTATTCGCGGATGACATGATCGTGTACCTGACGGTTAAGTCCCAGGGCGACGCGTCAGACTTACAGAAAGACCTTGACAGACTAGAACAGTGGGAGAGGGATTGGTCAATGGACTTCAACGAGGACAAATGCGAAGTCTTGCGCATCACAAGAAAGAAAAAGACAGTCACTTACCCCTACAGACTCCATAACACTGTTCTAAAAGACACTGACAATGCTAAGTACTTAGGGGTTACAATAAATAAAGACTTAAACTGGACAGGACATATTGACAACACAGTGGCAAAAGCCAAAAACACGCTACGCTTCATCAAGAGGAATGTTAAAACCTCAAAAGTTAATACTAAGGAAGCTGCATACAAGACCTACATCCGTCCCCAACTAGAATATTGCTCCGTCATTTGGCACCCCTGGCAGAAACAACTCTCCAACTAGTTTGAAAGTGTTCAACGTGCAGCGGCCAGATACGTCCTAAACGACTTCAGTTACACCAGTAGCGTGTCCCAAATGTTAAAAATCTTACACTGGAACACATTGGAACAAAGACGCATCGAAAACTCCCTCCTCATGCTATACAAAATACAGTGCCTACTAGTTCACGTCGACCACCACCACCTTACTCCTACCAGAAACCATAACTTTTTGATCCCACAGTCTAGAACCCAGTACCACATAAATTCATTCTTTCCCAGAACCATAAGATATTGGAACAACCTCCCAGGTCAAATTAAGTTAAGCTTCAGTCTGGATGCGACTGGGAGCAGTCACATTCTAAGCACTGAGAGCTTGCTTTTATCTTTTTAACCTTGGCTACCTTGCACCCTATCTCTGTACATTATGTATACTTTTGTTTTATCTTTCTCTTATCTATGATCTTTTAATTTGACATTTGTAACACTTTACTAACACTGTCTTTCCCAGACAACGCACCTCCCAATTATAATCACTTGATTCAGCTTTGATTGTTCAGGAGTATACTGTTGATGTTGATACTGTTGATGAAATAAGAATTATTTTAGGTTGTTTTATCAAGTTCTGTATCCTATACCCGAACCTAATACTCGAAAACCAAAAGAATAATACTCGAAACCAAACCGAAGTACCTGATCCGTTGCAGCCCTAGTAATCAAAGATTACGAAGCTCACCTCCTGCAAGGAACAGACTTAAACGCAAAACCTGAATGTTGACCCTAGAGGTCAATTATTGTCACCAAACTGTGGTGCATCTGCATGGTCTACTCATTGAGGGGCACCAGCATATGAAGTTTTGTAACCATAGGTGCAGTCGTTTGATCAGAACAGACTTTAACGCAAAACCTTAACATTGACCCTAGTGGCTTAGTGGTAGAGCATCCGCTTGAAGTGCAGGAGGTTGTGGGTACAATCCCCGGCTGGGTCAAACCAAAGACTTTAAAATTGGTAGTAATGGCTTCCCTCCTTGGCACTCAGGATTTCAGGTTATCATTACAACTGGTTCGTCGGTGTCAGGATAAAGTGACCACCCGGGTACAGTCCCAATGGTGCACCTAAAATGTGCCCCTTCTCGTAATAGTACTAATACCCGAAAGGGGTGAGTAGCAAAATATAGAACAAACAAAGTTGTTCTTCGACTTTTAAAGAAAACAACGGCAATATGCTTTACTTCAGCGTATGGTGTAATAAATAATTCTGTAGTGTCATCCAAAAAATCAAGCTAGCTCTATTTTTCTATGTAGTTTGGTTGTACTAACAGCAATAATAAATGCCCTTCAGCTTGCCAGCACTATCGCTGGTACTTGGGATAGCCACCATGACCCCTTTGGGATGCTTTCTTCGTGCCCGATGCTTCACTCGAAGCATGGGCATACTGTAAAGAGGCTTACTAAGTATCTGTCGCCGGAAAACAAACGAGCATGTCACAGTTGTGCATATGTCTGCCTGCTGCTCCTTGCCCTGTCAAATGACATAGAGTTAAACCCTGGTCCCAGGCCCCCCAAGTATCCTTGTGGAAGTTGTGGCAGAGCGGTGACACATTCAGGTAATGGCATCCAGTGTGATGCATGTGACACATGGTACCATAGAGTATGCACAGGGATGACCAAAGAGGCATACAATCTACATGCCATTCATGAAAGCTACTCCTGGTCCTGCTTAAAATGCGGTTTGCCAAATTTTTCATCAACCTTCTTTAATACGTCCTCCTTCTCAACAACAAACAGTTTTAACTCCTTAGACAATACTGATCCGGTGTATACTTCCACTCCAGTCAAACACAAACATTCCCCAGGTAATAAGAAAAACCACAAATCCAAAGTTAAATTACTGAACATCAATTTTCGTTCTATTGTAAATAAAGTTGGAGAATTCCAGGCTCTTGTTGAAAATCAGAAACCTGACGTACTGATTGGCACAGAAACTTGGTTATCTCCAGATATCCACACCAGTGAGTTCTTGCCCGAGGGTTATTCTCTATACCGTGAAGACAGATGCCACAAAGGCAAGCGAAGCGGGGGTGTCTTCATCATGCTAAGCAATAAACTTGTTTGCTCCCATCAGCCCCAGTTTACCACCAGGTGTGAAATCACCTGGGTTAAACTGGAGGTTGCTGGATCCAAACCTCTCTTCATAGCGGCATACTACAGACCGCATGAGCATGATGAAGACAGCCTTGACGAGCTGAAACGGTCACTGGAAATGATCAAAGAAGGCAAGGGCAACATCTGGTTGGTTGGGGACCTAAATTTCCCCAAAATGAGCTGGAATGACCACGTACCCCAAATCCATGATGACTGCCAGCACCGTCAGGTGTATGAAAAATTTATCAACATTATTGATGATTTTAATTTTGTTCAGATGGTTCAAGAACCCACCAGGTTAAAAAATGTTCTTGATCTATTCCTCACCACAAATGAAACTCTTGTTGACAATGTTTATACTATCCCTGGTGTAAGTGATCATTCCGGAGTATGTGTAGAGGCTAATTTAAAGCCAAGACTGCAGAGGAAGAAACCCAGATCAGTATTCATCTTCAAAAAAGCTAACTGGCATCTGCTCAGAGAAAAAATGGAAATATTTAAAAATGTCTTTTTGGCCAACTTTTCAGGTAAGTCAGTGCATACTCTATGGACTGAATTTAAAACTAGTTTAGAATTACACATGAATGAGTGTATCCCATCCAAGACCATAACAGGCAAATCTTCACTACCATGGATAACACAGGACATCAGACGGACATCCAGACGGAGAAACAGGTTATATGGCAAACATAGACGGACAGGAAACCCAAAAGACAGACAGAAATACCTTGACCAAAGACATCTTGCTCGTAAGAAAATTAAACAGTCATACGAGCAATACCTGGAAGGCATCATTGGTGTGGACCGAGATGATTGCGACCCCCCAGTGAACTCAAAGAAACTCTTTTCATTACTGAAACATTCTAGGCAAGACAATCAAGGAATATCCCCCCTAAAATCAAATGGAAATCTGGTAACAGAAACCAAAGATAAAGCTAATGTCCTTAATAAACAGTTTCAGTCAGTTTTCACCCCCAAGTCTCCTCTTAGTCTATCCAAATTATGTAAAATGAAAGTTGAAGAACACACCAGTGATGGCCCTTCGATATCCACTCCAGACGCAGAAAATTCAGACGCATTATCTGATCTAGAGATTTCAACTGCAGGAATACTTAAATTACTCAAAAACCTAAAACCTGACAAAGCAGCAGGCCCGGATAAGATTAAGCCACTTGTTCTCAGGGAGCTTCGTGAGCAGATAGCGCCAGTCTTGCAGGTAATTTACACAACTTCCCTACACACAGGCGAGGTACCTGCAGACTGGACTACTGCAAACGTAGCACCGCTGTACAAGAAGGGAGACAAGTCTGCTGCGGCAAATTATCGCCCAATATCCCTAACTTGTATTGCATGCAAGCTCCTTGAGCACATAGTGGCCTCTAATCTTGTTAAATTTCTTGATTCAAACAGCCTGCTTTACGACCTACAACACGGCTTCAGAGAAAAACGTTCGACTGAGACACAGCTAGTCATGCTCGTGGAGGACCTGGTCCGAAACGCCAGCAAAGGTAAACAGACCGACCTCGTCTTACTTGACTTTAGTAAAGCCTTTGACATGGTGTCCCACGAGAAGTTGCTCTACAAGCTGCATTCTTATGGAGTCCGTGGTAAGTGCCTTTCCTGGATACGAGCATTCCTTGGCGGTCGGACACAGACAGTGGTGCTGGAAGGTGAAAGCTCCGACAGTATACCAGTGACATCTGGAGTTCCCCAAGGGTCTGTCCTGGGGCCGATATTATTCCTGGTATACATTAACGACCTGCCCGAAAGCATCAACTCGCAAGTAAGGCTGTTTGCAGATGACACGGCTGTCTACTTGACAATCAGCGACAAACAGGAAGACGGTTCGACTCTACAAGCAGACCTCGACAAACTACAAGATTGGTCAAAACAGTGGGATATGAGCTTCAACCCTTCCAAGTGCCAGGTAATTCATGCCACCAAGGCTAGGGTACCAATTCCCACAACTTACACATTACATGGACAAACCTTGGAGACCGTCAGTAGTGCTCGCTATCTAGGTGTGGACATCTCGAGCAACTTGTCGTGGAACACACATGTCAACCGCATAACAACAACAGCTAATCGAACATTAGGATTCCTCAAGAGAAACATAAAATGCAAATCAAAAAAGATCCGTGAATGCACGTTTAAAACCCTTGTCCGCCCGCAACTTGAGTACGCAAGTAGTGTCTGGGATCCTCACACAAAGTCCAACATTGACAAAATTGAGATGGTGCAACGTCGCGCCGCCCGTTGGACTTTGGGTGAGTACTCCAGATACTCAAGTGTCTCTACCATGCTGGAGACACTAGGATGGCGTAGTCTGGAGCAGCGGCGGGCAGATGCACGACTGTGTCTTTTCTATAAGATCATTCATGGCTTGGTGGCTGTACCAGTGCCAGCGTACATGCAGAGTAATACAAGGGTGTCTCGTCACTGCCACTCTGCGGGCTATACACAGATCCACACTGGTGCAGACTACTATAAGTTCTCTTTTTTCCCCATAACCATTGTTCAGTGGAATGCTCTGCCATCAGATGTTGTGCTGACTGGGGACTTGAATCAGTTCAAGTCTTCAGTCAGCAGCATCTGTCATTTTAAACCATGAGTCCTGCAGTTATGTTTTTATCCTGATTTTTATCTTTTTCACCCTAGTATTTTAACCCCTATCACCTTTACCCCTTACTTCCTTATCTTTTATCAGTTCTTATTTCCACTAATAGGCACTTGGCGCGCAAACTGCTCGAAATTACCCGTGAGGGTGTGAAGCAGAAACCACGAGATAGATAGATAGTATGCAGATCAGAAACTCAGAGTGGAAAGTGACGCGAAAACTGATTACAAACTTCAGCATTACCACTTCTTTGGCATCAGATTCAAACTGTCCTCTGACTTTGGTTACTGGGAAAATGTTTGTCTTATCGTCATGTTTTGCATCTTTGCTCGTACTGCGATTCCTTGACTTAATGCTTTTAACTGTTGCTTTGAAAACATTGGTGACATCTGCCATGTTGGACATTTAGTAAACGCTTGCACGAGAACATGAATTGCGCTGGCATATAAATCCAAGCGTCTGAAAGATTGTAGTTTGGTTCTATACATTTTTATTAAAAATCAAAACTTTTACAGATTTTTGTGAGAACCCGTCAACAGATTAACCGGATGTAGAAAATGTAAATTGTGAAAATGGTAGGTGAAACACGTGGGTTTGTTAATACTTGAAATCTCATCAAATTTCTGTATGCCATACATTAATCAGCTTGCTCATCGGATAGAAACAAAAGAGCATGATGTTCACGGGTGCATTATGTTGTGACAATGATTAACAGTACAATAATCCACCCATACCTAGTTCAATAACATCAACATTAAGGGAGATAATTCAATGAAGCGCATTTAGTACATGCGGTCTGGGTCCAGAAATTAAAATTGAAAGCACCGTTCTCTCCAAATAAAAAAGCTTCTTGTCTACATCAATTTTAGCTTTAGATATTGGTCGAAATTTAGCATTGTTAATGCAATTGTTTCTCAATAATAAAATGTGATGATAATGTATTTTATTTGTAAATTGTCAAATCAGGGAATTATACACTGACTCAAGGAATTGCAACCTCGCGCTACATCGCAAATCTCGTGTGGCGCAAACGAGACTTCTCGCAACTTGATAAGATAGTGTCTATTGGTAGTCAATTATGATAAATGTCTGTTTCAATAGCAACCCCAGTCAATTTTTGTATTTCAGTGATTTATAAAGTAATTATTATAAGTAAATAGCAATCACTTAGAGCTTTTAAGAACAGTTTAAATTTTTAAAATATCTTTTTTAGATCAAAAGTTATGAAAGTTTGAAATTTCGCAAAACTTCATTTTTCGGTGAAATTTTGCCTATGTAAATTCAGGTTCAGAAACGACAAGTTCGCGGACCCGACGCGAAGCAAAATTTCAAACTTTTATTCATAACTTTTGATTTAAAAGAGATACAAACATGAAACTTGGCATTCTTATTGCATTTTTGCTGAGGAATCTGTTGCTGCAATCAGTTTAATGATATCTGAACTAGGTGTTGAAGGAAAAAGGGATTTAAGTATACAAAAATTAGAAAAAATATTTTATCTCCGTGTATATGGCTCATTCATCGAACCCATTCGTATTCTCTTCCCTCATGTGGCAAGACAAAACACCTGTACAACTAGTAACCAATTAGAATATTGATATCAGGACTCCAGATAAGGGAATTAAGTATTTAAAAAGATAAATCTTTGTTTCTGCATTTAACCCTAGGGTGTCACTCTTCTAGAAGATTGTAATGAGTAGTAACACCATAGGATTTTGTGCTGAAATAAGAGAATATGTTTGATTTGTTCATGAGTTTACTTCATCTTATCTGCAGCCCTATGATATGGAGGGTCAAATCTAAATAAATAAGGAGGATAAAAAATTAATAATAAATAAAATGTAAAAAGTGATTCAATGTGTAAGACATAAGGTTGCTAAGATATTTGTTGTCTCGGTTTCAACTTGCAAACTGATAAGACTCGGAACAGATGGAAATTGAGTATGATGATCCCTACTATATGAAAAATAATTAGCCCTTCACTCTAAGCATTTTTCTAGTCTTGAAAATAGGTGGCCACTTGGAGCGCTGTAGGTTGAAAGTAAATCAGAATGCGATTTAATTTCAGCCTGCTTCAAGATACCATCTGCTAGAATACATATATAGAAAATATTTCTATACTGTAATACATATTCACGACTGTATAAATTGGAACTGGTTTCTTCAGAGCAGGAATAAATTTATTAAATGGATAAAAATGCATATCTATAGCGTAAAGGGTTTGAATTATAAATATGGCAAGCAATTAAAAATATGATACTTATTCAGATACGAATAGTGTAGATCCAGACAAAACATATAGCTAAAAATTTCGTCTACATTTTTAGCCATTATAAAGGAGCATTCTGCTTTACTTTCAGACTGCTTTAAGTAGTCATCTTCTAGGATATAAGAAATATTGCTTAATATGGTGCAGATTCAAGATATATTTGTATATTGCTTTACCTTCAGTCTGTTTTGAATATTCATCTACTAGGAATACTATTCATTTTTTCCCCCTAATAGTGAACCAGATCCCAGAATGTTTATTTTCATCATGTAATAATCATCAATATGATTATCATTTGTATACCTTTATAAAATAAAAACAATGCACATTCTTCTTACAATTCCAGTGGTAATTTTTAAAAAAAATAATAATTTGTACCTGAATGAACAATGAACAAAATTAATTGAGGCCGAATGGTCATGGTTACGAACAAGACGTGGGACGAATGTACGCAACTAAAAATCATAATAATTGACGTAAATTAGCGTAGGGCTTCGCAAATTTCATAAAAAAATTTATCCAGATGTATTATACTTTCATATCTTAACGTGTGTTATTTCAGATGTGCCGTATTTCTCTTATAATCAACAAAGAATTTGACTCTGATCGTCCGAAGGTGTGTCGGCATTTCGAACGAAACTTTGAATATTTCGTTTTCTTATCAAATCTTTCAAATGGGGAGAATAATCATAATTAACGTTTTAACAATTATAAAACTTCATTGTCTTTCAAGGTTTTCGTGTTCTTTTGTATTATTGTTCGAGTTTTTTGTCGATATCGCTGAAATCGGTCCCGATTTCTAGTAAACAAATATGGCGGAGATAGGTCGGAGGTCACGGCGCCTCGAGTGTGCGGTGTATGAATTTTCAACAGCGGTTGCTACTGCCTAATCGTTGACCGAAATAAATATATTTGGTATCAAAACAAACGTGGAAGTCTATACTTTTCAAATATTACTTTGAAATTTAAATTGTTTATCTCGGAGCGACTGCAGACGCCGGCAACTAACGTCACTATTTTCTCCACCTAGCGGGGTCATATGCAGATTTCAAAAACACCGTCGGAAATGTCATTCATTGGCCAAGCTAATCCCGCCTACCTCATGAATATTAATTAGGTTTTGATATGTAGCAGATGCTATAGAGCACAGTAGGTGTCTACGGCTCGCGGTGAAAATCGGCCTCTGATCAAGGAAACGGCCAGATGGTGTTTATTGCACAATTAACTCCCGACTTAGGCCACTCGATTTTTATTAATGATTATGAAATTTATACCAAATGAAAGAAGAAAAACATAGCTCTTTAATGGTTTTTACAGTTTGAAAATTGATCTACTGTTATTGGTTTTATGGCAATTTTTTCTACACCACCCTATGAAATCAACAAATTTCGCCGATAACTGATAAGGATTATCAGTGATGCTGGGGTTGCTAGTTTCAAAGCATTTTTAAGGGTTTATAATCCCGTGAATTGAAAGGAATGTCCACCAAGTCGTTTAAATCCATTAAAATGTCAATAAATACACCCGAGTCAAATTTTCACCCTAGAAATAGCAGGCAACGAGGTAAAAAGTGAAGAATTTGTCACGTGACACACAATTGCGCAAAATTCAACCGCAGCGAGAGCTCAGATGCTCTCCTATTCAACTTTGCTGAGTTGTGATTCCATCCAGCTAGACTGCGCAGAACGTTGCATATATTAAAACTATATTAGCCCTGAAAAATAAAAGCATCCAGAGTTGTAAATAAGCAGAGTATCCGAGTACTTACCCAATCGAAATTGGTGAACAGAAATACTAAATTATTTCAAAATTGATGGGTGACAGTACCCAACAAAAGCAAAAGGAAACCCAATTATTTGAAAGTGATTGCGTAAAAAACAAATGAATACTCAATTACTTTTTAATTTCATCTGGTTATCAACTGAACTTTTATTTTAGTCGAACGTGTGTAAACAAAAGTTGCATAGATAGGACTATGTAAGGTAAACACTGAAAGTTAACAACAATACCTTGAATGCACTTTTGAAAGGACAAGGATAGAAAATCCAACTTTATTTTCCTACTGATACCCAATCATATTACAAATCATGGGGTTCTGGACTGTGGATACCCAAATGTATTAGAAACCATGGAGTTGTGGTCAATGCAATACCCAATGAATTTTCCAAAAAACCCTATTCCTTTAAAATCCATGTATTGATACCCAATTCCAAGACAAAGCTTATCTACAACTCTGGCCATCTCCCACAGTCCAGACTACTAGAACTTCTAGTAGAAGTGTTTATATTCACTCCATTTCTGCAAAAACAACACTTGCATTATATTTGTTTCAGGCACAGTCACTTTTCATGCTGTATGAACATGCATCAGGGTATGCATTGTTCAGGGTACGAGAGTTTGAGGAGGTTGGCGTATTTTTGCCAGAGGTGGAGGCAGGTGTTACGGACCTCAGTAAATTCAATGCCATCGTGAAGTTGGCTGCCTTCTCACCATTTAGGAGTGGAACTAATGCATTGGACAATATGAATAGTGTATCAGAAGGTTAGTTCTGCCTTAAAAGTATTGCCTTAACCAATAACTCCATTACTACTGTTGCAATATGAAGGTTTAAGGCTTAACCCATTACCCCATAGCCAAATTCTAGTATTGAAGATAGACCTGTGACCACTTAAAGCAGGTTGAAGGTAAAGCAATCATCTGCTTATAGGATATAAAAAATATTTCTTATGTTACATTATCATGACTAAAAATTGGAACTATTTTCTTCAGTGGAGGAATAAATCAAAGGCGTGAAAAGGCATATTTATGGGGTAATGGCTTAAAGGACATTACTCTGTAGATACTAAAGCTAGGTAGAATATTTAAGAGTTACTGTTAACTATGTTATATCCTGTACTAGTCTAGTCACTTGATACTGAGGCTTACTCTAATAAAGAACTTATAACCAGAATTCAATTTAATCCATTTACTCGGAGCAAGTCTTCATCGATTCACTGACTCTGGAACCTCACTATATGGACACGTATGTCGGTAAATAGCTTTTAGCTAATGTTATATATGTTGTGAAAACACCCGACTATAAATAAAGTTTCTTGTATCTTGTATCTTGACACATAAGGACTAGAACTATAACAAGCAAACATAACAAATATTACTTTTTATGCCTCTAAATGTTTCTCCACTTGGTTTCATTTCAGGCCTTGTTCATGAAGATTTGCGTCTGTTTATTGAAACAAATGTTCCACAGTCAAAGAAGAAACAGAAGGTAGTGTTGGGTGTTGGAGATGCTAAGATTGGAGCTGCTGTATCAGAGGAACTTGGAGTAACATGTCAGCACACTGGAGTCACTCCAGAAATACTCAGAGGTGACTAACCTTTCTTATGAAGTTAGTGTATATTGACATTATTAAAAGCAGTGTAGACTAGACCCAAATTTTCGGGAGTCAATATTTCAGATGGTAATGACGTTTTGTTTATGAATATTCAGCCCTAGTCTAAGTGATGAGTATACTCATCTTCTACAAACAGCATATATTTTCAGAGCTCCAGATAAGGAAGGTATTTCAAGACTAAAATCTTTATTTCTGCATTAAGCCCTTATGGTGTCACTCACTACTCATTAGAATTGTCTCTCTTTGTTTTGTTAGCTCACCTGAGCCGAAGGCTCAAGGTGAGCAGATGTGATCGTCCGTCTGTCCGTCCGTTCAAATTTACTTCAAGTGACATCTCCTCTGAAACCGCGAGTTTGAGGGAAAAACTAAATTGCTGACGGTGTTCCTTGGATGCTTCTCTACAGAAATTGTTAAAAATTCATTGGTGGACTACTTATTGAAATTTATTAAAAAAAGTGAAAAACTTTAAACAAGTTTTTTGTAAAAAAACACTGTTCCCACACCTTAGATATTGCATGAATAGTATCTTCTACTAAATCACTTTCAAAATTGTAAAAAATCAAAACCCTAGGGTCAAATTTGACTCAACCCTGGCCATATCAGTGCTTTTTGATGCAGGTCTGACAGTAAAAACTCTCTAATGATCCGTTTTTTATACAGACCCATTGTATCTTCCAGGCTAAGAAGCTACCCTTATACTAAATGCAACATTTTTGCAAACAGTTTGGCTCCAGGTCAGATGCCACATAATGCTGCATCTAATCTGGATCTAAACTATTTGCCACTCATTTCAGCGTTTTTTTTCACCCAATTGGGAACGGGTCCGGTACCCCTCAGATTGGAAATTTTTCTTGTCCGATTGGGAATTTTTCTTGTCGCGAAAACTTCAAATTGGGAAAAAACGAGTCGTGAAATGATGACAAAAAAAGAAATTGGAAAGTTTATTTCATAATATATGTAGGCCTATATTGATCTAACTTATCAAGTAGCAATTATGCAGTTCATATCAACAGGCAATGCTAACACTAGTAACAGAAATTCTCATTTTTTCACTGAAAATACTATTATTACCATTTTGCCAGGTCCCTTCTTTGAATTGGGAACGGGTCCTGTTCCAATTGGGAACGGGTCCTGTACCAATTGGGAACGGGTCCTTTTTGGGGTACCGTCCAAAGAAGGAAAAAAACCGCTGCATTTACATATTTTCTTATATTTAGAAAATATAAGTTATTATTTTTTACATATTTCACATACAAACATTTGGAGCAGACAACAGTTCAGCATGATAATAGTCATTTCTCTCTGAGACCCGTCTCCTATTGCATAACTGACCCATAGCTAGCTCTGAACTCAGGTCACTGAGATACATACCAGAAATGATAGTGATGTCTGCTATTTTATGCTCAAGCACAACTTAGTTCGAGGCATATTACTTTTGCTCTGTCTGTTTGTTTGTTTGTGTTTTGTTTGTTTGTTTATCTTTCTGTCTATCAGTCCACAATTAATTCTTGGCCATAAACAGTATGGATCCATGTCAGATGCCACATAATGCTGCATCTAATCTGGATCCAAACTATTTGCCACTCATTTACATATAGTTTCTTATATTTAGAAAATGTAAATAATGATATTTATTAACCTATTAACCCATACATATTCCTTTTTATGTCTAATTTATTTTTCCACAGAAGAAAATAATTTCACTTTATACAGTCATTGTTGTCTTTAACAATTGCTTCAAATGACATCTCCTCATATACCGCTGAAAAGATTTCAACCAAACTTTACACGAATATTCCTTGGGTCATGTTCTTTCAAAATTGTTCAAAGAATTAAAAACAATGTAGAACTCTGGTTGCCATGGCAACCAAGTGAAAAAATAAGGAAATCTTAAAAAATATTCTTGTCTGAAACTACAAGGGCCAGATCTTAGACATTTGTCACATAGCATCATCTACAGGTCCTCTATCAAACTACAAACTATGCCCCTGGGGTCAAAATTGGCCCCGCCCGGGGGTCACAGTTTAACATAGAGTTATATAGTGAAATTTTCAAACGTCTTCTCCTCTGAAACTAATATGGCCAGAGCTTTGATATCTGGCATGGTGACACTTTTAGATGTCCTATACCAATAAGGTTCAAATGGTTCTGGTCAATTGCATATCATCTACAGGTCCTCTATCAAGTTTGTACAAATTATGCCCCTGGGGTCAAAATTAGCCCCACTCCGGGGGTCACAGTTTTCAAACGTCATCTTTTCTGAAGCTAATATAGCCAGAGCTTTGATATTCGGCATGGTGTTACTTCTAGATGTCCTTTATCTGTTTTGTTCAAATGGTTCCAGTCTGTTGCATTATGTAGGTCACAGGAGCTAAAAATAGATTTTTTCAATGGAAACTTAAAAAAAATCTTCTTGTCTAGAACCCTAGTACCCTGATCTTAGATATTTGGAGTATAGCATCATCTACAGGTCCTCTATCAAGATTGTTAAAATTATGCCCCTCGGGTAAAAAATGACCCCGTCCTGGACATAAATCATTATCTCCATTTTGATGTACAGCTATTCTCAGGTGAGCGACATATGCCCCATGGGGCTCTTGTTTTGTTTGTTAACGTCCGTTTCTGCCATCTATGGTCTAATTGGACGCCCCAGGGAGAGGGAAGCAGATACAGAGAATCCGGGCACGATGCCCTAATCTTATTATTGAAAGAGTTCTCTTACATGCCAAGTGTAAAGCACTGATACATCGGTCCTCGGTTTATAAAGTCTTATCCCAAGGACTTGGTCCGGCGGGGGATCGAACTCACGCTTTACCCCTCGACTATGTCCGCTGACGATTAGTAGTAACACTATGAGAAAATGTTGAAAATGTCCAATTTACGGTTGTCTCTAGGCTTGTATTTCTATGACTTGTTCTTGTATTTTAGGAATCCGCCAACATTTCCATAACTTGATAAAGGGCCTGACCGAGGTGTCTGCCAGTAAGGCACAGTTGGGTCTTGGTCACAGCTACTCCAGGTGTAAGGTGAAGTTCAATGTGCACAGAGTGGACAACATGATCATACAGAGTATCAGCTTGCTAGACCAGCTCGACAAAAATATCAACACTTTCTGTATGAGGATTAGGTGAGGAAAATTATTTTGTCTAACACGGCTCCAGATTATAGGGCACCAACTGAACAAATCACTATTTCTCACTTATTTCAGCACCAAATCCTATCGTGTTACTACTCATTAGAATCGTCTCAAAGAGACGATTCTAATGAGTAGTGACACCATAGGGTTTAATGCAGAAATAAAGATTTTATTTTTTGAAATACTCTACTTATCTGGAGCTCTAGTCTTGCCCAATCTATGCTGAAAACCAATATCCCAGTATGTATACTTTGCAAACAGTGTAGACCATTATCAGAGGTATCCTCTAATCAAGGGCTGCACTGTTTGTCATTTTGCAGTATGTTACGAAACATCCCTAAATAGTAAAATAATGGAATAGACTTATTGGAAACTGAAATCATCTGTTTGAAGTTTCACTCACTCACTCACTATCCTAGTTTAGCGTCTGTGTTCCCTTCGTCATGGGTTCGACGTTGTCTGGCGGTCTTTATACATCGTCTCCAGTGGTCACGGTCGTGGGGGTCCAATTTTCATTATCTGCCACTGTATACGGTCAGGTCTTCTTTGGGCGTTCGGTTTTCTTCTGACTGGCTACTTTCAGATCTCTCTACATGTGTTGATTCAACTTGATTGGTCCACTGCTTATTTCAACATGTCCAAAGCAACGTAGTCTGTTCGCCCTAAGAATAACGTCCAGTGGTTGGATGGCCTAATTTTACTTTAAGGAATGAATAAGTGAACCCATTAAGCCATAAATACACATTTTACACCTGAAATGTGCTCCTCCACTGAAGAAAACAGTTTCACTTTACACAGCCATGAATATGCTCAATAAGAAATATTTTGAATATTTTAGTAGATGTTAGCTTAAAGCAGGCGGAAAGTAAAGCTTTAGGTGCATGTTGCTTTTCTTTCAACCGGCTTTAGGTGCATTTTGCTTTACTTTGAACTGGGTTTAAGTGGCCACTTGTCTTCAAAACTAGAAACAGGCTATGGGCTAATAAGTTGATACATTGAGCCCTCATTAACAAATTATATACCTGTCAAGAGTACATTTGTCCTATGCAAAGTTTGCAAACAGTGTATACCCTCTGATCAGGGTCTACACTGTTTGTCATTTTATAAAATATTGTTAAAATCCACCCTAATTATTAAAAAAAAGACCAGATTTAATTGTAAACTGGAATTGTCCTCTAAAAGTTCCAGGGGTGAATGAGTTAAAGAGAAGGTATACCGTTTTGTTTCAGAGAGTGGTATTCCTATCACTTCCCAGAACTGGTGAAGATTGTGAATGATAACAGTATGTATGTGAAACTGGCCAAGCTAATTAAGAACAGGAAGGAGCTGACAGATGACAAGGTAGCGGAAATGGAGGAGATCGTGATGGACGATGCCAAGGTCAAGGCCATCTGTGATGCCTCCAAGTCCTCCATGGGTAAGCCTTTGAACCCTAGTCCCGCATATAGGCGTAATTTTCAAACAATGTACATGTGAATAGTACACTTGTCATGTGCAAACGGTGAAGACCCAGATCAGAGGGCTCCGAAAGGAGCCCTCTGATCAGGGTCTTCACTGTTTGTCATAATGCCAAACATTGACAAAAACAACCCTTAAAAGTCAGAAATGGACTAGACTAAAATGGAAACTGGAATTGTCCATTTTAAGTTTCAGGGAGGAAAGAGTCAACCCCAACACTGCTCAGGGGCCTGTTTCATAAAACTTCGTACGACAAATGTTGTCGAAAGTCAGATTATAAAAGTCTGTTATTATTTATTTATCCATCTAATCCTGTCTTGTTACATCTCTTTGGAATTGTCTTGAAAAGACGATTGCAAAGAGATGTCACAAGACAGGATTCGATAGAGATACCAGAAAATTAAATGTATTTTAAATTTTTGACTTACGGCCGTTTTTGTCGTACAAAGCTTTATGAAATAGGGCCCTTGGGCTCCAGATAAGAGGGAGTTAACTGAATAAATCCAACAATTTTTCTCTCATTTCAGCACTAAATCCTATGGTATCACTGCTCATTAGAATCGTATCTTTGAGACGATTCTAATGAGTAATGACACCCTAGGGTTTAATGCAGAAATAAAGATTTTAGTTGTTGAAATACTCCTTATCTGGAGCTCTGACTGCCTGTTATACCAAGTACACTGATAATTGAAAACACTTTGGATCCTTAACAGCTTTGGAGTAGAGCAGTGTCTGATCAGGATTTAAAACTTTTTAGCTCACTTGAGCAAAGCTCTGGTTGAGCTTTTGTGATTGCTGAATGTCTATCGTGTGTCGTCAAGTCTCAGTGTTCACATTCTAGAGGCCACATCTTCTACCCAATCTTTCTCACATTTAATCAGAAGGTTTGCCTTGATAATATCAAGGTTGAACATTTAGTGGGGTCGAAAAGTATTGTAGGTCACCAGGTCAAATGTTAGCAAAATCTTGTTGACGATCTAATGGTCAGATTTTTAGCCCCGTATTATTTAAACTTGGTCGGATTGTTTACCCTGACGTTATCTCAGTATAGTTCTATGATTGGTGAGTTCGGGTCAAAATGTCAGCCACAAGGTCCAATCTTAGAAAATCTTGTTTACACATGAGTCAGATTGGTCAGAATGTTTGCCTTGATGTTAATATGTTAATTAAAGACATGTAAATAGTTGTAAATCTATGGATTCATAAAACATTTCTGTAGACCTCTGGTTGCTCCTATTTTGTTTCCAGGTATGGACATTTCAGTAATAGATCTTATCAACATTGAGACGTTTGCCTCCAAAGTCACCTCACTGCTGGAGTACAGAAAAGGTCTTAATGAATACTTGAAGAGCAGAATGGCCAGTGTAGCCCCAAACCTTTCTACATTGATTGGTGAACAGGTGAGACCAGAAACTCTGTCTACAGAGATCAAGATCAGACATGTATTTCAAAATAGGGAATCCTCATCATAACTAGTGTTCCAATTTTCTGTTGATTTCCCACAAACTTTATACAGAATTACAGACCATTCTTTTCTTGATACCTAGTACAAGTTTCCATGTTAAGGCAATGAGGTACTTATGAACATAACTGGTAAAAAAAAAATTAACGAAGGAAACAAAAAATACTGAAAACCCTTTTTTAAGTACAATACAGTAAAAAAAAACTCTATTGTTACCACTGATAATTGGACTAATTGATGGCATTAAAGACATGTGATAGTTTAAAGCAAGATGAAAGTTAAGCTATATAAGCTTTCTGTTTTACTTTCATCTGGCATTGAGCATAGAAAATTTGCAATGTCAAATTGTGGTATTGTGGTTGTATAGAGGGGGTTTACTTTACCTAGCAAACCTTATGCTATGATATGCTTTGTAGGTTGGTGCCCGACTTATTGCACATGCTGGAAGTTTGACCAATTTAGCCAAGTACCCGGCCTCGACAGTGCAGATCCTTGGTGCTGAGAAAGCTCTCTTCAGGTAGGAAATCTTCAAACTGTCTGAATGGCTATGTTGAGAACATGTTAGAATCTTCTCAAGATTTTTCGCTGTAAAACCAATGCATGTTGTTAGACCCTTCATTTTGGATTGATACAGTGAAGAACACGTTATTCTTTCCCGTTTAAACACAAATGAAACACAATCGCTGTGTACTAAAATGTAGAAAATGACAACTTTTTGCAATTTCTAAATATCTATTTTAATCTGAGTGACAAACAGTTTGGAGCCTGATCAGATGCACACTGATCTGACTCTGTTTGCAAAGGAAATTTTAATTTATGTAAACACGTTTATTGGGAAAGAATAACATTTTGATTGTTTGTGATTTCAGGGCACTGAAAACCAAGGGAAATACCCCAAAGTATGGTTTGATCTTTCACTCTACATTCATTGGAAGGGCAGGTTTGAAGAACAAAGGTAGAATATCAAGATACCTGGCCAACAAGTGTTCCATTGCATCAAGGATTGACTGTTTCTCAGGTAAGCATAAAAAATGTCCAAAAAAAGATCAGAAATTAAAAAAAATATATACTTGTTTGAAGACGGTGATAATATGCAAATATATAATTGCATAAAACAACCATAACTATTGAAAAATGAATAAACTAAATTATAACTTTTATTTTACATTTGAAGATTCAGGGATGAATAAGTGAACTCTTTGCATCCTGGGTAATATTTTCATCTGCAACTGTTCTAAAAATAGAGTTTTTAAAAATTTCTTTTCAAAAAGGGATCCAAACTGTTTACACAGATAATCTCCTCTAGTGTGCAGAGAGTTGAACGCCAAAAACAAGCTACATGTTTGTGGAAATTTGTTTTTTTCTCTTGTCAGATGTTCCTACCACTGTGTATGGTGAATTTATTAAAATGTTACTGTATTCTCTCCTCAGATGTTCCTACCACTGTGTACGGTGAATTTCTCAGACAGCAGGTGGAGGACAGGCTGAAGTTCTATGAGACAGGAGAGGCTCCTAAGAAGAACATTGATGTCATGAAAGAGGCAGTACAAGAGGTAAAGTAAACCCTGTTTAACCCATTATCCCATAAAATGCCTTTTTACGCCTTTAGTTTATTCCTCCAATGAATAAAATACTTCCATTTACAGTCATGATCAGAGCTCCAGATAAGGGGAGTATTTCGAAAACTAAAATCTTTATTTCTGCTTTAAACCCTATAGTGTTACAACTCATTAGAATCGTCTCGAAGAGACGATTCTAATAAGTAGTAACACCATAGGATTTGATGCTAAAATACGTGAGAAAATGTTAAATTTGTGCAGTTCACTCCCTGATGATAATGCAACGCAATAAATTTGTTCTATATCCTAGCAGATGGTAGCACATTCTGCTTTACTTTCAACCTGCTTTAAGTGGTCACCTGTCTTCAAATTTAGAAAAAGGCAATGGGGTAATGGTTAAAAGCGACTGTTTAGTTAGCCTGTTGATATGTAAATTCAGGCGATGGCTTAACTAAAGACAAAAGAAATGCTCCTATAGAACTACTGCATTACTCTTATTCTGCACCAAGCTACCATCTGTCATATAGATTATGTATATAATTTCCCTTCTTTGTAGGCATGTATCAACAAGATAAAAAAAATTTCACTGATTTTGGACAAAGCAAGCAATGTAAAAAAAATGCATGTTACAGAATTTTTCCGGAGCTGTACATTTAAATTGCTGCTGTCTCTTGTCAATTGACAGGGTAGTCTGATCAGGTAAACTTAGAAATTCAGGGACTGATCCAAGTCACTGTTTGCAATGTCAGACAAAGGAACACAAGCTAGGGTTTCACACATTCTACAATGAACTAATAGACTTAACCAGTTTCACCTATTGTCTCCCGGCCTCTAAACTCAATGCTGTGACTAGTTATTAGAGTTTTCTCTAAGGGATGATTGTAAGAGTAGTCACAACATAGGGTTTGGTTAGATTTTAAGTACAGTCAAAACTTGATACTTCAAAATCGGTTAAATCGATCTTACCAGTATTTTATAAGTTAAATTTCGATAAGTCGATCTGGCTTAAGTGGAACATACCCATACTTCAAAGATAAAACGTGACTAAGCCACATTTTACCTTTGAAATATGGTTATGTTCGAACTAACACAAGTTCTAATTATGGAGTTGAAATTCTGCACTTATCTGGAGGTACCAATAATGAGGATTTGATCACATAGCTCTAGACAATCTGCTGTAATTGAAGGATTTTTGTTTGTTTGCAGGCACAAGCTGTTCGTGAAAAGATTCTGAAGAAGGATAAAAAGAAGAAGAAGAAGGAAAAGAAAGAGAAGGGTGAAGGCGAGGTTTCCATGGAGATGGACACGACAGCCGACATCACAGCCGATACATCCACATTAGAGGAACCCGGCAAGAAGAAGAAAAAGAAGAAGAGGAAAAGTAAGTATTGCTGGTTATTAGGTTCCCTTGTGGATCATTTTAGTTATAAAAACGTGAACCAGTCTACTTTGAATTCTGGGTAGTTTAATAAATACTTCTTTGAAATAGCAAACTGTGTAGACCCTGATCAGAGGGCTCCTAGAGGAGCCTTCTGATCAGGGTCTACACTGTTTGCAAATGTAATGAGGATATTTTAAACAGGTCCATGGTATTGTAAGAGTTAATGTTTTATCACTGTTAGAAATGATAAGGTTGCTGTAAGTTTCACAAGTATGAAAAGAATTCTACCATTTGGCTCCAGACAATTTGAAATCTGCCGAATAAGGACCTCACACCCTTTGGTGTCAGTGCCCAATAGTAATCATACTGTTCGTCAGACTTTTTTTGTCTGCTCTCTAACTCTCTACACAGTTTTTATCTATTCTTCGCCAAATTTACTGAAAATGTTCAGCTGTGTAAAATCTTAAACCAAGTTTGATATCTACCTACATCACATAGGCAGGTCAAGATAATAGGCTTTGAGTTATTCAAGATTGGCAATTTTAGCCTTTTCCATTCTCTAACTCAGAACAGTTTTCATCTGACCTTTGTTCAAACGTGATTGCATATTTTGTATGATTTTGTACAGGTGATGTAGCCAACTCAACCATGGAAACAACCCAAGAAGGTGACGTCACCCTGGACACTACCCAGGAAGAGGCTGGAGATGAACCAGTGGCGAAGAAACAGAAGAAAAAGAAGAAGAAAAAGTCCAAAGAAGCAGCAGAATGAAAGAATGTCATGAGGTCTTGCACTGTAAAAAACATTTTACCATCAAACTTGTATTCAGCAACCATTAAACACACGAGGCAATGGTAATTGTTAGGATATATGGCAGCTTAATGCAGGACAAAAGTAATGCAGAAAGCTCCTAAAGGAGCTTTCTGCATTACTTTTGTACTGCATGAAACAGTTGCTGGTCTTTCAAAAAACCCATTCAGTTATGTACTATTGAGTGGTTGTTTAACCCTTAAGTTGTCTATTTGAAAGAATAAAGGATGCTTATGTTGTCACGATGAGTGTCGGGCATTGGTGAAGGTTTTACATGCAAGTGTAGGGACAAGTATGCAGCAAGCAGGCTGCACTGGTCTCCAACAGCTTGTGTTAAAGATTGCCATGTTTTTGAGACAGCTTGTTGCTGGTTAACTACTGCAGAAATCTACGTTGGTGGCTTTTTGCATTACATAGGAAATGCATTAAGCAATCCAAGGTCTTAATAGCTTATAGATACAAGTGTATATGCTGCAATGGAATTTCTTTTTAAAAAAAAGTAATTTTAACGCTATTTCACTCTCTTTGTACATATGCCGGTATATTCATATAGTTTTGATTTCATGTGGTTGAGATTGTGACCACCTTGCTGTAGAAATGAGTTTTTTTGTTTTGCAGCACGAAATGTTGGATAACGTCATTGGAGGCAAACAGATTTTGTTTTATGAAGATGTGCTGATATACACTGTCAAAAAGACCCAAAAAGAAACTTTAAATTTTGTAGATACATCTAGTTGCATATATGTAAAAGTTTAACAACTGTGGATATTGAATGTATTTTCGAATATCAAATGTATATAGTTTTAACACGAAACAACCTTAAGATTTGAACATGCAGATATTTGTTCTATTTCCTTTCACTTCCAAGCCAGAATACACTGGCATAGGGAAACAGTTTAGATTTGTTCTACACTTACATTGGTATTTCTTTTAATCAAAATGCTGACAATTCTAAACTTTGGAGAAAATGTTGTGAGCTCATATTGGAGCTTTCTGCTTATCATTTGCTCACCATGTCACTAAGTCTTGTTTCTAGAGACATACATGGAACTTCAGAGTGTGGAAAATTAATACAAAAGTAGTATATTATGGATTAATTTGTCTACTTTGAATATGAAAATTACAAAGAAATACTGGTAATATCGATTTAAGCGATTTCAAAGTATCGCATTTCGGCTGTACTTGTTCTATACAAGCTAGTTATATGGAGTCCAAAGACTGCAGTTGAACCTTGACTTCCTCGTATTTCTAAATTCATTTCAACAACCTGTTTAAGTCACTGACACATATCCTTGTTTCAAAGTTTAAAAACTTGGTCATGTTTTAGTTTTGAAATACGGATAAGTCTGTCTTGAGTTTGTGCTATCAAGGTTTGAGTGAATTATATCATAGATCATTAAAATTTGTTTTCATTATCAAAAATGTCAGTATTTGTATATTGACTATGGAATCTAAAACATTACAGTATGTGAATGAATTGGATTAAACTTTTAACGGAGATGCTTTCTTTTTGTCTTTGAACACGTACAGGAATAGGCCCTTGGTTTATAACCATTTAATCCATAGATAGATTTTTACGTCTGTCATTTAATCCTACACAAAAGAAAGTAGTGCCAACTTATAGAGTCGTGGATATGCACCATAAGATATATTTCCTTCATGCTAGCAGATGGTAACTTAAAGCAGGCTGAAATAAAAGCAGAATGTGCTTTAAGGTGCATTTCTGCTTTACTTCCAACCTGCTTTAAGTGAACACCAGTTTTCAAAACTACAGCTAAAATGGCAGAACTTCATTCTGTCCTCCCGACAATTTACAGATATTCCAGGTTTGGACTATGGTGGAATTGTAGGCAATCCGTAACAACACCAGCAAGTTCAATTTATTTTATTATGTTCTCTTTTCATTGAGTAATTAGCAAATTACAAATTAAAATTTGATTAACAAAGAAAATACTGATATCGTGTGCTAGGGAAGGAGAATTCTCCTGGGGCCCCTTTCATAAAATTTGTACGACAACGGTCATAAGTCAAAACTTCACAATACATTTAATTTCTGACTTCTCTATCTAATCCTGTCTTGTGACATCTCTTTGGAATCGTCTTTTCAAGAGGTGTGACAAGACGGGATTAGATGGAGAAATAAATAATAGAGACTTTTATTGACTTACGACAAAATTGATCGTGCAGAGTTTTATGAAATGGGCTCCTGGTGTAGTCATCTGTTTTAAACTCTTATTCCATGATTGAATGCACATTTTACTCTTCTAATAACACTAAGAAAATTTTACATATTTTAAAACATGTGATAGAGAATACCTCATTACAATAACCCTGGGTCCATGCTTATAGAGCGCTTGAGTTGAGTCTGAGTTCGTTCTCAAGCATTTGAGCTCAAATCTGACCAATCAAATGCTTGAGAATGATTTTAAACTCAACTCAAATGCTTTATAAGCATGGACCCTGTTCTCCACAGAAGTGCCAGAGGACACTTTTACCTAATCCTGATTATCCTGGGCATAAAACATCACAGGATACCTTCTTGCTGTCCTGTAAGTAAATTGAATATTAACTCTTTCAACACCATGGACCTGTTTAAAATATACATGCGTGTACATTACATTTTCAAATAGTGTAGACTCAGATCAGAGGGCTCCTTTAGGAGCACTCTGACCAGGGTCTACACTGTTTGCTAATTAGTATTTATTAAACTACCTAGAATTCCAAGTAGACTGTTTCAGGTTTTGTTAACTAAAAAGATCCACAAGAGAACCTAATAATTATTAAAGTCTATTCAATTTTTCTATTCAGGAATTTCAGCAGTCGATTTTACAATATAAATGCAAAATGAGTCCTAGTTGCTCTCATACCCATAGATATCGAAATTTGGCACCAGTTTCAACTTGCTACAGGAGTATGTCATAGTGTGTAGATTTATCATCACTTGTACAGCCCTGCTGTACAAGCACACTGTTATGGTGATGTGGTAGAGTGCTCGAGAAACTCGGATTGATTTCTTTAAACGAACACCCAGTTACAATAATAAATGAGCCGTGCCATGACAAAACCTGCCTTATTGCATTGCAACATTGTACAAACCAAGCACGGTTGTCATCCCAGGCCCTGCATCTGAATTTGGTCCACACTGCCCAATACCGTAGCTACATGAAATACTTTAGATGCATGTGGGTGTCAAACTGAAACAGTGAAGATCAAGACCAGTTGTCGGGTCTTTGAAATGGCGACTGGCCTTGATCTACACTGTTTAAAATGCAACCAGGCAGGTTTTCTCATCATAGCACGGCTCGATTATTTCTTTGGTATCAAATGACAGTAACATGTGGTTTATATCCTTGGTTGGAAAGGAAATTAATGACAAGGTATGTATGTATCATTGGCCCCCTTTGTGATGATATCGCAGTCATGGTGTTGTAAACATAAAGCTGAGACACTGTCCTGTAACCCATTACCCCATAGTCCGTTTCTAATATTAAAGATACATGACCACTTAAAGCAGGTTAAAGCTGCCATCTGTTAGCATAAGAAATATAACTTTCAGCCTGCTTTAAGCTGCCATCTGTTGGCATAAGAAATATTCTGCTTTAATTTCAGCCTGCTTTAAGCTGCCATCTGTTAGAATACATGTACAGAAAATATTTCTTATGCTAAATATCTTTGCTTGTATAAATTGGAACTACATGTATATTATTCAGTGGAGGAATACATTCAAGGCGTAATTATGGGGTAATGGGTTAAGGAGTTGTATAGCTGAGACACTGTCCTGTAAGGTATTACAACACTACTGTAACTATTGTAACTATCTTCCTCTTCTATACGGTGAAAATGCTGAAGACAATGTTCGTAGTAATCCTTGCCAGATGCTCGTCACATTCCCTAGACTGCTCATAAAGTCTCCTGAAAAACAAAACAATATTGAATAACATGCATACACTGTATTCTCCAACTAGTCTGTAACGCAACAAAATATATTGAGCGAAAAAAGAGATGTCATAGATTAAGGATGCAAACCATGTCCGAGTGATACAATTTACCACTCGTACTCATTGCATAATGACATAAGTATTCAAACTTTACAGAACAGATATATCTACAGTGCCTAAAACATCTGTGTATAGGGAGGTAACTCCCTATGTATTGTTACTGCTTAACCAGTCATAAACGAGATATTAGTCATGAATATGCATCATAAGGTACATGTATATTTCCTATATCCTAGCACATGATAGCTTAAAACAGGCTGAAAGTAAAGCAGAATGCGCCTTATGGCGCATTCTGCTTTACTTTCAATCTGCTTTATGTGGTCACCGTCTTCAAAACTAGAAACAGACTTCGGGGTAAAGGATTAACTCTATGCAACACAATATTACCTTTACAAACAGTTTGGATCGTAACCCAGCTGCTCATCATGACACACTGACACTTTTTAAAAACAAACTGTTATTTTCTTTAAATTAGAAACAAATAGACATAAATGTAGCAGATGAAAAAAAAAATCAGTGTTAAAAGAGTAAAAGTTCATCAGTTTTAGTTAAATTCAGTCTTTTTGGATTAATTTTTGGCAGATATTTGGATGAAGCTATTATTAGAGGGATGCGTTAAAACAGGAGTACATGTATACCAGATACATGTATGCGATTGTCAAGAAAAGTGTTAAAATTCTTACCTTTAAGTGTGAGTTTCATCAAAAGTAAGAGACTCACTGCTGTAGCTGCAATCTTCAAGAGCAGGTCAAGACTAGGGTAGGATAGCTTACTGACAATCAATGATGCCATGGCCTTTAGATGACTAAAAACAGCAACAAATATATCTGGAATAGATAACAGTATTATTGAGTGTGAAACATTTATAACACATTGGAATTTGAACCCTAGCGATGAGTATACCGGTACTCGTCATGAACAAATCATAAGATTCATATACCTATCAAGAGTACACTTGTGCTATGCAAACAGTGTAGATCCTGATCAGAGGGCTCTTTAAGGAGCCCTCTGATCAGAATCTACACTGTTTGTCATTTTGTAAAATATTGCTAAAAAACACCCTAATTATTCAAAAATGGTCTAAATCTAATTGTAAATAGGAAGTATCCTTTTAAAGTTTTAGAGGTGAATGAGTTAAAAAGCAAAAAATGTACATTGAATTTTGAACAGGCCAGCTCAACCTTCTGCCTATCGCAAGTAACTTTGTGATTCCATTGAAAACAGTTTGGATCTAGAAGAGTGTCTGAGACACAGAATAACTTGGTGACTCATGTGATTCAAAACTGTTTGAGACCCTATTTCCGACTGACACAACATAATTATAATACATTATCAGATAGCTAGTTAAGGTTTCAAAAACTACAATCTTTATGATTCCAATTAATCCTATGATGTAACTACTCATTAGAATTGTCACAACATAGGGTTATTTGGAGGCATAACGTAGACAACAATGAAAAAGTGGTTTATACACTCTTATCTGTATTGTAGTACTTTAACCTTTTTTTTATATAAGGAAAGTCATACAGGTGGATGTTTAAAGCAATATAAGAGCTTGATTTGCAAATACGAGCATTTAACCCTAATTGTGCTAAGCATGACTTGGCTAACCTTTGCAAACAGCTTGGATCCAGATCAGATGCCACATAATGTGGCATCTGATCTGGATCCAAGCTGTTTGCCACTCATATTAACATTCTCTCAAGTTCCAAAAATGATCAAAATTTATTATTTATTTATTTACAGACAATATATTTTAATCAGACGACAATTCAGCATGACAGCAATTCAGTTTTCAAAATACTCACTAAAAGCCTTGAGACCTGCACTCAAAGAACTAGGGATCATATCCAGAGCTCCAGATAAAGTGTAGTATTTCAAAAACTAAATTTTTTTACCTCTGCATTAAACCCTATGGTATTACTACTCATTAGAATCGTCTCTTTGAGACGATTCTAATGCGTAGTAACACTATAGGATTTAGTGCTGAATGAGTGAGATAATGTTGGATTTGTTCAGTTTACTCCCTCTCTGGGACCCTGCATAGGGATCATACCATGATCATCTGTATCTTCACTTGGGGACAGCCTATCATCCAGCTCCTCCTCGGCATTTCTATCTGATTGCACTGAACTCTGATTGTCAAATCTTTCGTTTAAAAAGTTTACAAATTTTTCAGCCAGTTCGGTTTTCACTTCAGTATCCAGCACTGTACAAGAATCAAGGAACTGTGGCACAAGCAGCACCTGCTCTTGTGGGACCATCACATGCTCTATGTAAAGAGAGGCAACCTCTATATATCCAGTCTTGACAGAGTTGTCCTTACACCGCAACCAAATGCTGGTTATGGCATGGCACTGGGCATATTCTTCCACTTTTGCATGAAGCAAAATGCTATTTATAAAGAAACAGAGAAACAGTGATTAACTCATTAACCACAAAAATGTCCTGTGAATACTCATAGCTAGGGTTAACCCATTATCCCATAAATATGCCTTTTTACGCCTTTAATTTATTCCTCCACTGGGGAAAATAGTTCTAACTTATACAGTCATGAATATGTACTTCAAAAATAATTTGTATATTTTAGAAGATTGTAGCTTAAAGCAGGTTGAAAGTAAAGCAGAATGCGCCTTAATCACATTCTGCCTGCTTTAAGGTACATTCTGCTGGGATATAGAAAATCTTTCTTATGGTGCATATTCATGACTTTATTAAGTGGAACTATTTTTTTCAGGAGGAATAATTTAAATTCTCAAAAATGTGTATGAATGGAGTAATGGGTTAACGAGATAACGCTATTAACCATCATGACATTGTGATTACAAACTAAGAAATAAACCTCCCCCACCCAAAATCAGAAAGTACAGCATAAGGAGCTTTCTGCTTTAATAACATCTTGCTTTAACCATTCCCCACTGAAACATTTAATGGAAATTTCCAGTCAAGTCTAGTAGTACAAATAGTTCATTTGTGATTAGTAAGGGTTGATTTTAACAATAAATTTCAAAATGACAAACAGTGCAGTTCCTGTCTTCCTGATCAGGTGGCTCCTGCAGGAGCCCTGGGATGAGGATCTACACTGTTTACATAGGTCTAAGGACATGTGTACTCTTCACAGGTACACTGTTTGCTAATGACGAGTATACTCTTCACTAAGGTTGAATATGTTAAGAAGTATCCTGCTTTTAACACAGAGCTCTGAGTATAGTAGAGTATAAAAGTTTGCACTAGTGGTTAAGGAGTAAAGGGCTAACAACTAGTACATTTTATATTCTCTTACCAAAGTTTTATCACAGAGGGTGGACTGGCCTCAATGTCGATATAAACGTTCTGTACCAAGGGAAGCACCTCTTGCCATTTGTTCATTTCTGCCAAAGCTTGAATGCACAGGACACATAGTTGTTCTGTCCTTTCCTGGACTCTGAAATGGCAACAAACTCAAATTGATGGAAACTGGAAGTTTTATACCTGATATCTATGATTTATAGATCTCAATATAATATACATGTAATTGGAATGGCAGTGGGACCCTTTTCAAGACAGGCTTTAGTGTTCCAGATTGGTGGCTGCTTGAAACAGACTGAAAGTAAAGCAGATAAATCAGAAATTCAGAATGCTCCGAGAGGAGACTTTAAGGAGTATAACAGTCTATAAATGAAAATATACAGTTTTAAAAATGTCATCTGATCATTATTCCAAGTTTTTTCCTCATTTTTTGGCTCTAGTCTATTTATGACGGCAGTTTGCTTACAACAAAAAACAGACTTGTGAGATGACATAATTAAGCAGGTCACATGCGCCATGTTAAGCGCTTTTGTAATGCTATCATAGTGATTTCCGGAAATGTTATGAGGAATCATAGAACAATTTATTGCAAAATGACAACCTAAGTGCCGCTACGATCTTGGTCTACGTTCTTAACATCTATATCATATCTCACCATAGACAACCAACTGAAGAAATCTTTTCATCATAGTTCTAATCTTCTTCTCTTTTATTTACTTTTATTATTGATGTGCGACATGTTTACGTCCTCGCAAGGGGTTTCACATTAACGGAAGACACAGTCACTATTTGACTATTCTATCTATCTCTGGTTACTGCCAACCCCTCTCGCAAGTGTTATAGGCAGGACAGATTCCGCAACAGGTCAGAAAAAAAGGAAATGAGAGAACCGTAAAGTAATAAATCATAGAAATAAAAAAGATAAAATTTTGCACTGGACAAGCATACTCTTCATAGATACACTGTTAGTACAGGACGCTTACAAGTAGGAGGGCCGTTCACTTAATTATGTCACTCTTGCGTTTTTCTGGCCCCCAACTAATACTAGCACATTGAAATTTTGTATGCTTCACAATGAAGTGATTGTTCATATTGACTGAAAATTTCGTTTGAATCTGTCAAGCAATTTAGATATTATTGAAGATTAAAGTTGGTCATTTCATAGACACTGGCTATTGTAGTGTATGTAATGGTGTACGGTGAAATACGGGCTTACGGTAAAGGTAAAATAATTTTGAAAATTTCGATTTCATTGATATACTTAGCACTTTATTTGATAAATTGAAGATTTGCAGTGTCATGAATGTCTTTTTCTAATCAAAACAAGCAATTTAAAGATTACTAGTTTTACATTTAGATGGCCACTAGTCAAGTTGGCAGGTGCCAAGGTTAAAGCTGCTGCTGTGGTTAATCTACTAAAACAACACGCAAAACAACTATTTAAATATATAAATGACGGTGTTGGTAAAATATCTGGCTCAGATCATATGCTTTTGATACGGGAGTGTAAAGTTAGAAATTGTTTTGTGTGGTGGACCACTTATCTTTTTATTGAGAATAATACTACATAGTCATGAAATACATTGTAAAATCATTGTCGAAAAGCAGAAATATATAGAAATTACACATTTCTGAGCTGCCTTAAAATTGATTTATAATTATAAGCAACAAATTCTAATCATGTTATCGCCAAATGATGCGTAAAGAAAGATTTAGATTGGTTATTGCGAAATACTAAAATGCGCGGGAAAAGGTTTTAAATGCAATTACGTTCGAAATCCGATCACGCATTACTTAAATTTAGAAACCAGTCAACCGAAAAGCTCTGAGGAGGGTTTATGAAGTCAATATACTGAAAAGAATAAGAATTATTATGTAAAACATAAACCTGCAATCCGAATTTTAAGATAGGCCTCATAAATAAAATTGTACATTTTCCCTACTTGTATAATGGTAACAGGTTAATGATTTCCTGGAAAATTTAATTTTAATGATAACCAAGCTACCCCGTCTGTTTTATTCACCGCAATATGGTTCTTATATTTGATTTTCGTTCCTTTTATCGAAGAAATATGAATTTTTATGCCGAGCCATCTCTCAATGTATATAAGCCTGACTATGCCGTTTTACAGTATTTTCGGGGTACACCTAAAAAAGGATATTTTTCCACTTTTCAAATTCAAATTTGAATACTTGAATAATATATTTTTGTCAAAGAGAAATGTATCTAAGGGTTGGACAGAACGACATATGCACAAATCTTATATTGCGCCTATAAGGACCCCGGTGACAAGATTAAATGAACCCCCCTCGTATGTGTCACTACTCACTAGGGTTCAATGGATTAACTCATTCACCCCTGAAACTTGACGGTCAATTCCAATTTAAACTAAGTCTCTTCCATTTTTGACTATTTAGGGTTAATTCTAACACTATATTTCAAAATGACAAACAGTGTAGACCCAGATCAGAGGGCTCCTTATAAGGAGCCCTCTGATCAGGGTATACACTGTTTGCATGGGACAAGTGTAATCCTCATAGATACACTGTTTGTAAATTACGAGTATACTCGTTGGTAGGGTTGAATGTGTTAACACTGAGCTCTATCCTCTGAGTTCATAATGGAGTTCGTCCACAGTGTTCATTACCTTACGATCTCTGGAAACTGTTTGGCCACTCCAATTCCTTTTAAACATTCCAGCTGACATTTCTTAAAATTTCTCATAAGTAAATATTCTTTTGCAATTTCAACATGATTTTGAATATCAGTTGCTAAGTCTGGTGAACTTGTTAAATCTGTATTCCTTTCTAAAGTATTGACTGTTTTTATTTCTACTGCCGCCATTTTCTGATCATGTGACTTGTCCGCAACTTTGAAGAGCCTACATTGGTCTAAAACACGAAATGGAAATATTTTGGCGAAATGAACGGAATGGAAATTTATGGTGGCATATTTCTGACACCAGTTATAACCACATAGCTACACAGGTACTTGACACATACTTTATTATCTATTAACCATGTGCGGATCCATGTGCGGATCAACAGTTGTTTGCGGACCCATGTACTGATCAGCAGTTGTGTGCGGATTTATATACTGGTGCAGTTGCTGCTGCTGCTGCTGCCGTTAGTGCTGCTGACGCAGATGAACGTGGCATCGTTGACGGCATAACGACAGAGTATACTGCATGTATCATACCACGAGAACAAGGTTGTGATAAAGGGACGACAGACCGACCCTCGTACTCCGAATCCGGGCCTGAAAAGGGGACGAGTCAAAGTGTACATTATGTTGATAGCGAGCGCCCAGTGCAGCATCCGATCAGGGCAAAGATCATGAGCGGTGCCCCAATACGTGTGCGGGTAACTAGAAGAAGTGATCCAAATCAATGTCAAAACCATCAAGACCAAGATGAGGATGGCTTCACACTACAGAAACGTAGACACACGCGGCATTTCTGTGTAAATGGACTGAGCCGCAAATTGGATATTGACACCTTAACAAAGGTTATTCAGGCTAAAGGACCTACTGTTTCAAATATTCGTGTGTTTCCTTGTAGGAGTGATCCGTCGAGAGTTGTACTTAGACTTAACGTAATGGCGGATGAGTATTCTGGTCGTGTTCTTGAGAAGGGATTCTGGCCAAGTTACATTAGCTGCAGGCCATGGGTGTCAAGGGGTCGATCTAGCTTGGGACCAAGGCGCCCTGAACTGCCCCCAAGACTCCGAGCATCCCACAACACACAGCCAGCTTCACGCTTGACTGGTGACAGTAGGATGCAAAGAGATACATTTGCTAGTAGGAACGGGTATCAGGCACTGACTAGTGATATTGATTAGACTGTATAGAGAAGTTTGGGTGCTTAGTGATACATAAGTTTGATAATGCAAGTTAACACGTTGAATTTTCTCACGTGGAATGTGACAGGTATTATGTCGAGTGCGTCGTATCTATGTGACATATTAAGTGAAGGTAATATTGATATTTGTGGGATATCAGAGCATTGGCTTTTGCCACATAATTTGTTTTTCCTAGACTCTATAAACAGTGACTATGACTATTTTGGTATGTGTAGTAAGAGTCCTATAGCCAGGGGACATGGTAAAGGGGGCGTGGCAATTATGTGGCATAGACGGTTATCGCAGCATATTGTACCGTTAGATATAGACGATGAACGCATAGTAGGTGTTCAGATGCAAATTAACGGTCATTATGTATATGTATTTCAAGTGTATTTACCTTGTGTCAACCATAGCGTTAGTATTTACCAAGAGTATTTGTTTATGATATATGATTTATTCAACACTTACTCTGAAAAGGGTACCTGTATTTTTATGGGTGATATGAATGCTAATATCACTCGTAGTCAAATGCATGGTCGTGATAAAGGGTTATTGAAATTTATTAACGATTGTAACCTATGTGCTTTGAATGTGACAGATTTATGTTGCGGTGCAAGTAATACCTTTGTGTCTTATGATAACAGTAGTACGTCAGTTATTGACTATGTATTTATTCCAATGGATGTAGTATACAGAGTGTTGCACTGTGAAGTAGCAAGTGATCATTGTTTGAATGTCTCAAGACACAGACCTATTTGGTGTTGCGTAGACTTTAGTAGTCCCCTTAGTGTGGTACATGTAGATGTTACGCAGAATGCATTTGAGCCGATTAATTGGAAAAAAGCTGACGTGGAGTCTGTAGATCAGTTTTGCACGTTGCTTTTAAATGATGCGGGCTTGCAAAGCATTTCTACAAACTCTTTGAATAGTTCTGATATTGATGCTGCGTACAGTAAGATGTGTGAATCACTAGTTACATGTGCACAACGCACATTACCAAAGAAAAGGTATAGGCCTCACCTTAAGCCATATTGGTGCGAAGAGCTTAATCTCCTGCACGTTGATATGAAGAAATCCCGTGCAGCTTGGTGTCGTGCAGGCAGACCACGTGACCCTAACGATAAACAGTACAGACTTTACAAAGACGGAAAAGCTTCTTTTAGGCGAGCACATAGACAGTGTGTATTAAAGTATCTCTCCTCATTAGATGAGAAACTTGAGGAAGCTGCACAGATAGATAGTGCTCTTTTCTGGAAAATGCTGAAGTCGCGCAAAGGCAAGAATAAATCTTCGCTAGGAGCAGGGATTAAATTTGGCGAGGTCGTCTACAGGGACAGAGAGCAATTATCAGAACAGTGGGGGAAATACTTTTGCAGCCTATATAGCCCATCGAATTCTCCGCATTTTGATGAATCGTGGGAGCAACATGTGCGCTCAGCGGTAACGGACTACTTTAACAGTATAACGGTGAATGGAACAGTTACGGTGTCTCAAGACTTTGTCGAGAAGTGCATACGATCATTGCCGAAGGGGAAAGCTGGTGGGATTGATGGCGTTTGCTACGAACATATGATATTTACTGTTGATGTAATTAAGCGACCCCTTGCTAATATATTTACATGTATGCTTCGGCGTGGACATATACCTTCAGATATGAAAATCGGCGAGATAATAACTTTACATAAGGGAGGTAAAAAGGCAAAGGACAACCCGGACAACTATCGCGCCATTACATTATCCTCGGTTATTTTGAAATTGTTTGAAATGGTTCTGCTAGATCGCTGTCATCAACAGATTCATGGACAATTAAGCATTCAGCAGGGTGGCTTTCAGAAACAGTTGGGTTGTTCCATGACGTCATTCGTCTTACGGGAAACACTACATTACGCCAGAGAACAATCGTCTAAAGTGTTTGTGTGTTACTTGGACGGACGACAGGCCTTTGACCACGTATGGCACGACGGTCTGTTTTATAGATTAAGTGAACTTAATATTGACGGAAACACAATGGTTGCATTTAAGGCAGTATACAACGACGCAAGGTGTCGAGTGAAATTTTGTGGTTTACGTTCAGGGGAATTTCCGGTGATGCAAGGTACGAAGCAAGGAGGAAAGAGCTCGCCGGCCATGTACCTTGTATTTATTGATGGACTTATTAAGGAGCTCGAAGCCAGCGAACTGGGGCTATGCGTCTATGGCATGAAGATGTCGTCTCCAACTGTAGCAGACGACATGACACTGCTGTCCTTCTCGAAACAAGGCATCGACAGGATGTTAGATATATGGTGGCAATATTCATGCAAATGGCGGTACTTCTATAATGCAAATAAATGTGCTGTTATGGTATTCAACGATGTCTCTAATCCGCCAAAGCGTACATACAGACTGGGAAACGAAATTGTCAGAGAAACAGACTCTTATGTACACTTGGGTATTAATTGTGATAAATCTCTTTCCTGTAGCGCTCTGATATATGATGCTAGTGTGAAGTTGCGCGGAACGTACTTAAATATATTACATAACGGACTTAATTCTAAGACGTTGACACCAACACTTCTTAAGACTATTTACCTCAGTGCAGTCTTGCCGAAAGCGTTATTCGGCTGTGAAACTTGGGACTCGTATGCAAAAAGTGACATTCTTCTCCTTGAAAGGGCCCATCGTGTGTGTATAAAGAACATGCAAGGCCTCAGTAAATTTTGCCACACCAACCTCGCTCTTGTTATGTTGGACGTGCCACCGATAGAAGTAATGATTGACAAGAGAAAACTGCTTTTCTTTGGACAGTTATGCCGCTTACCATGCACCTATCTATCAAAGAGAGTGTTTATAGAGCGTCTCATCCGCTATATTAACCTGGACAGACAGTCGCGCGGTTTCATACCAGACATTTACCGTTTATTACGTACATATAATATTGAACAAGTGTTAGAGCAATATATAGAGCACGGACAATTTCCATCTAAATACTCATGGAAACAGACTATTTACAACCATGTAGAACGTCCGTGGAAAGCGCGGACAGTATGTGAATTGCTTCAGCCACTGGGTAGCCTGGCTAACTGTGAAATAGTAAAAGACAAAGGCATTTCAGGTATATGGGAACTGGCTAGGGACTCACCATATACAATTAACATATGTAGGCAGGTAGTATCTGGAATAGCCTTATTTATATCTGGTCAGCAATTATGGACATGCAGGAAATGCAACCGCTTGTGCACTAATATCATAGTGCATCTACTGTGCTTCTGTGAGAAGAATTTTAGTACGGTGCAAGCGCTGTGGAACGCTGTGATTGGGTTTAAGGGTGTAAAAGAGTTTACCTATTTGATGCGCTTCTCTGCCCGTGAGCAATGTGCCTATATTCTGAAAACAGTAGTCATGATACTTTATAACGGAAAGTACAGTAACTGTTATGGATTGCAGGCAATCCTTAAGTGTATGCTCCGTGATTGAACGCCAGCATGTTAGTATTTCAGTTATTCTCATTAAGCTGGAAATTGAGCCATGGTCTTGTTTCCAAAGCCTGTGCGAGTCGGAGCGCGTCTGCATTTGCGTTCTGTCAAGTTTTGACCTTTTCATAATAATTATTCTTAACGTACTCAAGCGTCGTATGTCAACTTCCGGCTTTATGAGGTGTTACTGTACTTATTGTAGCACAAAATAACAGTGTCTCGTTTGTTATGTCGCTGTAAGACACAGATCCGAGTAGCTCGGCGTTCCAACGGTTAAGCTATTATCTTAACCCTTTATCCAATGGCCTAGGTCTAGATTTAAAGACAGGGTAGCGCTTAAAACGATTGGGGTCAAACAGAATGCCCATTAAAGCGCACTCTGCTTTACTCTCAGTCTGCTTTAAGCTATTATCTGCTAGGTTATAGAAACATTTTCTGTTGGTATGTGTTTATGGCTGTATATAAATTGGAACTATTTTCTACAGTGTACGAATAAATTTAACTGCGCTTAAAGGCGTTTAGAGTTATAGGGGACAAGTTAACATTGTGGCGCTTGGTCTGGATCAAAGCTGTTAAATACAGTTTTTGAATGACTTAGTACCATATCCTTAAAGCTTTCAGGCGTACCTGTATTACATTTCCATTTTCGTTTCGCTGGAGAGTATACATGGGTGCATATTGTTTCATTCCTTATAGCAGATCTACAGATAAAGGTGAATATCATAAAGTACTAACGTTCTTATGCCGTGACGGCTCATTAGAATTATTTTTTTTGTGAAGGTTCTGATAGGTCGTCACCCCATTGGGTTAGCTACAGACATCCAAGTACATGTTTGCAAACTTTTGTTAACTCCCTTTGTCTGAAGCTCTGTCATAGATGAATGTATGCTTTGTGGTTGTTGTTGTGAATCATGGATACCCGTATTACTTCCCCTTCGCTCGCTTTGAAGGAGGGTATACACGGGCGTCTGTTATTTTGCTAATGATGCGCACGTTATAAATCTGGTATTTATAAATGCATGCAGTATAAGAATAGATTATAGATGAACGCAGTTATCAATTGATATGATCAGTGGTGATATATATAGTGTATTATTTGTATAGTCATACATTGGAGAAGACGGTATTCTTTCCAATAAGCGCTTGAACGTTAAATTTTAATTGCAAAAGTTTGTAGCCTGCTCAGACGCCTGGTAACCCGGTTTCTAATCAGACTTTCAACTGGTTGACGCTCATGTAAAATGAATATTCGGGATTATTAAAGTGTTAATTTTCTAGATTGTAGGCTCATGCGTTTATGCTTCGTTTTCGTTAAAACGGGACTGAATGGCGTCTTCCCCATTGTATATCTACGTTGTAAATGTGCTAATATTACAGGCAGTGATACTATTTGAATATCAAGGTCTATGTCAGAACAGAGCTGAACTGTTACTGTGTAGCTGCATTAATTGTAGAGAAATACCATTATATGCACATCTAATTTGAATATTGATTCAAATTTAATACTGCTTGAATAGCAAAGGTTTTATCACATACATGTATATGTTTAAATTTCTCTCATTGTTACCTGTATATATGTTATAGATCTCCATGTATGGAGGAAGAAATAAACTACTACTAACTAGTTTCCACTTACTAGATAATTATGTGATTTTTTCTTAGAAAAGCTAAGTGGTAACTGGTTCAGAACCATGCCACCATAGAAGTTACAGGGCTGCCATTTCTCCGGATTTTTATTCCAACAGATGGAAGCTTAAAACAGGCTGAAAGTAAAGCAGAATGCGCATTCAGGCGCATTCTGCTTTACTTTCAATCTGCTTTAACAATCGCGTGTCTTAAAAACTAGAAACAGACTATGGGTTAAAGGTATAAGGAGGAAAATCGGGCTTGAAAAATTTCAAAATTTGAAATTTTAGGATTTTTTTATCAACTAATGGCAGGCCTGAAATTATGATGGCGAAATGGAAATTTATTTTTTAGGAAATCAGTTATTTGTATCTGAATCAATAAGTCGTATTATCCTATTAAGGCTTTTACACGCCGGGTAAAAAAAAGAGACACCAATACTATTGACGATGATCTCGTACGGCTGTCTTGAAAGCCTCTAGATACAGAATCAGCATGCACTACTATGCTGTCTGACAGTTTGTTCCTCTGAATCATAGTGTCTACAAAGAATGAATGTTTATATTGAGGGGTTTTGCTATTTGGAACTGCAAGTCCTCTTGTGTAGTTGCATACTTGTTTTTCAATTATAATATATTGTTTGTCCTGAAGTCTTTAAATTTGGTAGCTTTGATATGTTTCTTCTTAGTTTGCCGATTTTGTGAATGTGGATGTTGGCAAGGCTGGTACCAATCCCTCTACCATGTAAATGATGGCTGACTTTTACAAGCTTGACTGTATTTTTTTTTATAACAATGTTCAGACATTATAATTTGTCTTGACTTTACTAGTGAATCGTAGCAAAGCCTCTTGGGCTTCACTGCTAGTCTCCGCTCTTCCAAACCCTAATCACTTAAAATCTGTTTTTAACTTGTCTGTTTGTAAACTGCCCTGTTTTGCACCGTTTGTGACTACTAAGATATAACAGTCGCATTTTATTATTCTTTTAACACTGCTCCCGATCTCCCTGTAATTACCAGCAATTGATAGTAGGAGTAACCACGTAGAAGTAGAAGTAGAAGCATTTCATTCTTCACAGGTTGGCTGAATCCTGTTCACATATTGCAGGAGTTCTATTTAAAGTGGAAGCTGCAGTCAGGTTTGGATACACACTAAAGCTTGCACTGAAGAGCCATGTAAATGGAACCAAGACTTTGTGAAGAAAATTGGACCTGATCCTGTGTCAAAAATACAACTCCACCATGAGGACAAAGTTGAAAAAAAAACACGAAACAGGAAAAGGAAATTTGAATTCACTGATACCACCCAAGAGGAACATACTGTTTTCCTTCTCGCTTTAAAGGGTCTGAAGACAAAGCATATAGCGTGAAGTTGCTTTGACGAGTTTTCTGAGAACTTTCAGTGGAAAAAGAAGTACCAGCCTGACCCAAAAGTTCTCGTAGATCATTGTGCAGTGAGAATACCAATGAATTGAATGATCAAGAACTAGCACAGAAGTGTGACATTGAGTTAAAAAAAAAGATGACCATGCGTGACAAGAGTCATTGACTCCATCAGAAAATCAACAAATGGTGAGAGTGACAACCTTAAATTGCGTGGCATGAACAGAGAACTGGCCGAATAAAATCATCAACTGTACATTCAGTGATGCATACAGATCCAATACAGTCCACCAAGTCCATTATGAAAGCAGTTTGTAATCCAAGGAAGCATGCACTAAATAGTTGTAACCAGGGTTTCATATGGCTAAAGTGGAGTCTGCTTTAGTTATGTGGAACCAGGGATCCATATTGTCATCTGCTTTACATTGCTTTATATTCATGTATATCTCCACATATCACGTATACATCAGTGTATGAGAACATGATTGAGAGAGAGATAGTTGAGACGCACGAACTAACTTCTGCACACGATCTACACGAGCTTTCTATCTTCTTACTACGTGTCTCAACCGCCGTCTATACTCAGTGCGCTTCCAGACCAGCTGATGGTAACATCATGGTCATATAACAAGTTTAATAGATTCAGTTAGCTTAAATTTACTGTCTCACGACATCATTTTATATAAGTAATATATATCCCGAGTGCCTGGTAAGTACTGAGTATATTCGTATTTGAAATGTATTTAGCTTAATTACTTCTGTTTCGGTATCTCGCGGCTACGTTTTGTAATTCTAAATTTATGTGTAACCAGTGTAAACATTACCATAATACACAGTATGGCAAGTGTACATGTTTCTCTGCACAATACACAGGTAAGGCACTGTTTACCTATACGTTGCTATTCAAGGTTGAGTGATTGTGAGTGAGCGATTCACGCATGCGTAACTTCTTTGCACAGAACTCCTCTCACTTCTGGTCAGACTATTGGAGAAGAAACATCTCTTCCATGTGTTTCATTTACAACGCATGTGATAAGCGTATCTGCTTGGTAAGTTCCTCCCAACGCGTACCATAGGGCTTTAGGACATTTAGGACTAATATACTACTCGCTTGGATTGAACTAACACCTTTAATTCTTTCTCATATTCATACTGCTCTTCATATCATCCCAGGCTATTTGAACCTTATTAAAAGATTCTACAAAAAATCGTCTTTGGTACTTGTAGACCCTGTTACATGTCATTGTCATGAATTTACTTGAATTAGTATTTAAAGATTACATTTCTTTTGCAGACTTTATATTCTGTTCGGGGTCTGCATAGTTTGCCATTTTACAATATATTGTTGAAATCAACCCTAAATAGTCAAAATGGACTAGACTTAATTTGATATCAGAATTGTCCATTCAAAGCTTCAGGGTTGAATGAGTTAATGTACAGAGGGAAGGCTTTAACATTTCTAAAACTACACCATTAGCACAGCCAGTATCATGAAATGTGATTGCATGGAAAAAGAACAGTGGAAGTTAAATGTCCCTATTCGGCCAGAGATTTTGGATTTAAAGTCATACTTGGCATCCTCTGAATGTTATCTGACTGACTGAAAGATATCGAAAAAGTCCCACTGATACTACAGAGCCAGGTTCAGCGCCAGATGCCTGTTTACAATGTAGACATGTGTGATTTTGTAATCTGGACAACAAAGTTTGTCATTGTGTCATATGTGCTTAAAGACAAGGAATTCATACAAGAAATGCTAACAAAATGTGAAGCTATGTACAGAAACCACATACTGCCAGAACTCTTAACCAGACGACTAGAGAATGCAGCAGTCGAATACAAAGTTGGCTCCAAGAAAGACAGCAAGGAAAAACTGTTTTGTCTCTGTCAAACACCAGAAGATGATAGAAAGTATGTAGGATGTGACAATGCTGGCTGTAGCAGAGAATTATTGCATCTGGAATGTTTGGAAATGAAACAAAAACCAAAAGGAGATTGAATGTGTCCAAAGTGCAGGAAACTTGGAAACATAAAAGAAACGTGAGCGCCTTTCCTATATGAACTGTTGACACTAGAACATGAAAGTATAAAGGGTTCCGATACCAATGAAGCAAATTGGTAATAATGAAAAATAAAACTTTAAGTTTTCAATTAGTGGTCACTAAATACATTCTTCTTTTTCCCCCAACCAAACCATGCGCTGTGACTACTCGTTAGATTTGTCTTGAAGATATAATTGGAACGAGTTGTTACACTACAGGGTTTGGTGCACATATAAAGGTAAAACTATTGAAATATATCTGTCTACTTTTAAGCTACCATCTGCTTGGCTATAGAAAATTTCCATATGGCTCATATTCATGACTATAAATTTGAGCTATTTTCTGCAGTGAAGGAATAAATCAAAGGAGTAAAATGTCATATTTATGGGGTAATGGGTTGAAAAAGTCCAGTACGAAGTATTCACTGGAACAACCAAGCTGGTTTCCATTAAAAAGCTTTTACACGAAGTTTGTTGGGATATTCTGGAATTGAGGCGAAGAAATCACAAATTGATATTATTCTTTTAATTTGTCAATAATTTAACAATGTTCACTATCTAACAGATCTCGTACCAGAAGTAGTAGGTAATGCGTCAGGCTATCACCTGAGAAATGCTTATGATATTTAAGCTGTGGCTTGTCGCGCAAGCTTTTATTACTAATCATTTATTCCCTCAACCATACAAGAGTGGAACAACCTCCCAGAAACAACAAAACATGTACCTAGCTTTTCTAAATTCAAATCTTCCCTGAAAACAAGCACATGCAGTGTACCTAAACATTTCTATCACGGACACAGAAAAGATCAAATTCTACTCTCAAGACTTCGTACCAACTGCAGTTCTTTGCATCACGATCTCTTCTCAAAGAACATGTTTGATAGTCCTCTCTGTAGATGTGGTCAAATTGAAAATGAGGCATATTTCATCTTAAAATGCAAACATTTTGACATCCAAAGAATTGAACTTCTAAACGAGATATCTCTTTACACGAATCCGTCATTATCGGTCTTTCTTCAATGAGATCCACAACTAGGTTATGATTTAAATGTCTCCAAGCAGTTCATCGGTATACTCAGAAGTACAAAACGTTTTAAAGAAATCGGTAACATTGCTACATACAGACCTTAAACACATTTCAATATGCCTACTTTCCCTCCCTTTTCGCCGTGTTTCAATCCTCATAAAATACAAGTTTATACTATTAATCGTTCGTATCTCAATTCCATTTATAATATATTTGGTCTAACTCTTAAGCAGATACTATTATCTATATCATCATATTTATGGTTTCTCAACCATTTCATTCAGTTGGTGCTGCCTCTCTTGAGCGTCGATCGAAGTATATGTGAGTGTTTGGACAGGTGGCGGCTTGGTTTGATACACAGTGCATTACTTCTGCCCTACTTTAGGCAACAGTCGGTACCTGGATGATCTTTATATCATTTCTCCTGGGTGTAGTTGAAGAGAGATGACACCAAACAATGTCCTTGCTTTCGTTTCAATCCTGAATTGATTTGTATGTTTGTGAAAAGCAATGCACATGTTAACTTTTGAAATAAACTATGTTTAAACCAATTACTCGTTTGATGTTAATTGGTATACGAAGAAAGAAGAACAAGCCGCGGTTATCAATCACTTGGACAATCTACTCCAGCAATCGACGGCAACATAACTACCAACTGGACATCAAACAACTCTGAAAGTGCAAACCACATATTGAAATCAGCCTTAAATTGGACATCCAGTGACTTGTACACTTTTTTGACAACATTGCAGGGCAAAGTGGACTCGGAAAATACAGAGAAAGGACGCGCCATCCGAGATATTGGCGATTTCAAACTGGCTGAAATTCAGGCACCTTCTTTTGACAATAGATTCATGGCCCTCACTGTGTGAACATCAAAAAAGGCAAAGGATGAAACGGTTTAAGACAGATAAAGGTAGAAGCTGTCGAAGCGAAGTTGTTTCCACAAATGGACAGAGGTCAGTACTGACAACTCAAACGGCAGGGAAAAAGGTCAAACCAGACGAAAAGAAAAAGAGCCAAAAGATCTAGAACACCATCATCAAAACGACGACTTGGATCTCCCCTTATTCAGATTTATATAATTCACAACAGCAGATGTTAAGTGCTTGTGTGGCGGCTGTAAAAAGTCGCCCCGTACTTCATTCTCAGTGTTGTTATACTTTCTGGTCCTTTGGAATCATTGATTTCAGCGCATTTACAGTTGAAAGTTGAATTCCGCTTAAGCTGGTGCTAGGGGACGTGAGCACTGTTGTATATTTCAGTATTGCCCATGAACAGACTCAATTAAACCGAGTCTGCAATTTTCAGTATTTGCTTTGTTTTCTTTGCTTTCAAAGGATCTCCCCTTATTCAGATTTGTGTGTCAGTAGGAAAATATAAAACATTCATTGTAAATACTCAACTTAACGTGCCAGGGGACTGCTTAACGCAAGATGGCAATAAAACAAAGTTCTTTATGAGCTTACTGTGAATCAACTGTGTACTGTCAATAGACATGTACAGAAGACGTTTGAAAATTTCACTATATAACTCTATGTTAAACTTTGACCCCCCGGGCGGGGCCAATTTTGACCCCAGGGGCATAGTTTGTAGTTTGATAGAGGACCTGTAGATGATGATATGTGACAAATGTCTAAGATATGACCCTTGTAGTTTCAGACAAGAAGATTTTTTAAGATTTTCTTATTTTTTCACTTGGTTGCCATGGCAACCAGAGTTCTACATTGTTTTTAATTCTTTGAACAATTTTGAAACAACTTGACCCAAGGAACATTCGTGTAAAGTTTGGTTGAAATCTTTTCAGCGGTATATGAGGAGATGTCATTTGAAGCAATTGTTAAAGACAACAATGACTGTATAAAGTGAAATTATTTTCTTCTGTGGAAGAATAAATTAAAGACATAAAAAGGAATATGTATGGGTTAATAGGTTAATAAATATCATTATTTACATTTTCTAAATATAAGAAACTATATGTAAATGAGTGGCAAATAGTTTGGATCCAGATTAGATGCAGCATTATGTGGCATCTGACCTGGATCCATACTGTTTATGGCCAAGAATTAATTGTGGAAGACAGAAAGATAAACAAACAAACAAACAAACAGACAGACCAAAAGTAATATGCCTCGAACTAAGTTGTGCTTGAGCATAAAATAGCAGACATCATCATTTCTGATATGTATCTCAGTGACCTGTGTTCAGAGCTAGCTATGGGTCAGTTATGCAATAAGAGACGGTCTCAGGGAGAAATGACTATTATCATGCTGAACTGTTGTCTGCTCCAAATGTTTGTATGTGAAATATGTAAAAAATAATAACTTATATTTTCTAAATATAAGAAAATATGTAAATGAGTACATGTACAGTAAATACCTCTCTATTATGACCACTAAATTGTGTTAATTATTAGGTGTTTACGACAGGTTACTGCTTAAAGCAAGATGACAATTAAATATAAAGCTTAATGAGCTCTCTGTTTTACCGCTTACTGTTTTATATAGAGATATATCTATTCTCAAGTATGAAAAATCGAATGTAAATCACACATGTGTGTCGTAAAACTAGTTTCTATATATATATTGAAACAATAAATTTAGATTTAAAACTTTATTCTATGCTAATATAACTGATTTCCAAAAAATAAAGGACAAGGTTCACGAAGCCTCCGATTTGGCCCTGTAAAAAATATTGTTTCCAAAAAAGATTTTTATCTTTTTTTATGTTTATTTGTCAATATCAGATACTAATACTCCATAATATACACACAAACGACCCAAAGTCAAGTTTTGACAACTTTATAGTTTCTTGTAAATGAACCAAGAGGCCAAAAAAGCCCAAAAGGCAGTTTTTTGGTACAATTCTCGGTATAAATCCTAAAAATAAACTATGAAGGCATGCATGCGACACTTAAAATTTTTGATATGTTACTTCAACGTAAATATTGATTGTGTTCTTAAAATATCTTTGTGTCGTATAAGTGTCTTCATTGTTTATTTCTATGATTTATACCCGGAAATGTACCAAAATTCTGCCTTTTTGGCATGTTTTGGCTTCGTGGTCCATTTTCAAGAATCTATAAAGTTCTCAAAATTTGAATTTGGGTTGAACTTTATGTATAGTATGAAGTATTAATATCTGAAATTGACAAATAAAGAGAAAAAAAGATAAAACATCAATTGAAAAAAAGAGATTTTTACAGGGCCAAAATGGAGGCTCCGTGAACCTTGTCCTTTCAATTTCGCCACTGCGGAATAGAAATATTCTTCTTATATACATGTACAGATATTTCTACCCTCAAGTATAAAATATCGATTTTAAATCACTGCCGCCTGTCCTAAAACTAGTTTCTATATATATAGAAACAATAAATATGTTGATTTAAAAGTTTATTATATGCTTAAATAACGGATTTCCTAAAAGTAAATATCCATTTCGCCATCATAATTTCCTTTCCGTCGGCCTACCCTATATAGAGTAGCAGAAAGACAAATGAGAAGACATCCTGGATTCCCTCTGATGTGTATAAACACGTTTTTGACATAGCATATTGCCATTCTATGCAAGGAGTCCAGAAATATCCTGTTCACAATATGTTTGGGTAGTCACAATCAGTAAATAGCGGAAGTTTGTGGACAGTGAATCTTTCAAACAGAGCATTAAAGATATTTTCAGAAAAAAATGCAAATGAACCAGTCAATATTTTGGCCACTGCCGATAGGGAGAACCTGTTCAGAAAAATCCATGAACTCGTCTGAGTTCAGACATGAACGTTCTTAACCCTTTCAACCCTAACTATTTACATTCACCCTGTAAAGTCTTTATGTAATCGTATTAAAAATTTGAAGGTCATCCCTCGATGAACCTACAATTCGAAACTGGTTTTAGCCAGTTCGGATTTTCCACGTGCTATTCGTGGACTTCTTCAAATAGACTACACCGCGCACTTAACACTAAGCTCTCATTGGTCGACGGTCATATGACACTAGCGGAGTGATACAGACCCATAGGTCGTTGCCATCGCGTTGCTATGTGTGTAAATTGGTTAAGAAAACAACCGCGACCTGTATTTTTTAGAATGTGCTTTGGCAATAGATATTCAAGTTGCACTGTTATTTGTTTGCCTTGTAAGTCTTTTCCATTCACAGAGAGAAAGTTTACTGGAAACAATCCTGAATTTTTAATACAGTTACAGTACATGTAGTTGGGACTACTTTCTCACCATATTTAGAAACTGGAATGGCTATTACATCGACATTACATCTATCAAACCTCTTTGACCGGTATATGATAAATTCTTATAAAGAAAAACAAATCTGGTCAATAAACACATTTAATTGACAAGACAGAAAATATAAATATAAATATAAGGAATAAACAACATCTCTTTGCCGCTCATGACGGTATGATTACATTAGCTTCGGGGGGTAAATTCAACGTTCGGGCGTTTACGCAATTTACCCCCTGCGAAGCTAATGTAGTCATACCGTCATGAACGTCAAAAATATGTTGTTTATTCCTATAATATCTCTTGTGGGTATTTATTATCCTTTTGGACTCTTGAAATACATGCATTTTGAACCAGTCTACTGTTGCATTTTTTGATATGATTACAAAAAACGAATTAAATTATCAAACAGTGCAGACCCTGATCAGATGTCTCCTATAGGAGCCCTCTGATCAGGGTCTATACTGTTTGCATATTTAATCAGTAATCTCTACAGAGGGCTGTCGGGTTGAAAGAATTATTAACAGAGAATTGTCCTTGTCCAGATGTCTTCGACAGTTTTCTGCAAATATATATGTGAGAATTGACAAATGGAGTGCTCGTAGCTTTCGCTCAGACGATGAAGACCAAGGAACAGCAGGATGCAAAGGAAATCGCAAAAGATGAACAGAACGTATTGGTTTATATTTCTGATTATCTGATTCACGTCCTTAGGAAGAAGTATAGGAAGAGAAAGGATGCGGACGCTACTAAGGTAATACTGCATGGCCATATTGAATTCTGGCTAGTGTAGTCCACTTTGAGGTCAAATGCTACTCATGCTTTACAGAGATGAGTCTCAATCAAAACACACAGTCCAATTCAAAGCATGTGTATATGTTCTAACACTGACCGAACTATGCCGACAAAAGCTGCCTCGATAATTATTTACAAGTATTAAAACAAAGGGATTTTTTGGGCAAGTGCACCGCACTGTATAGCAAACAATTCAACAGAAAAACTATGACAAATTACAACCCGGTTCTGATGACAGGAACGTTATTTTCAAGCATTTCTTTCTGAAAAGGTGTTTTGAATATATTTACCACGTGTAGTGAAACAAATCCACCGCCATTTTGAAGCCAAAACACGACACGTATAGTGAAATGTGGTACGACTATTTTAGTTCTAAAGCTCTGTTCCTACATTGATCATACACTTTTACTTGCTTTTCTACAAGGCGAGAAATGAGACTACAACATGCACGTTTCTGATTCCCAGATCAATATTGTTTTTTATTAGATTCTCTCTCCTGAAAATCTGTTCGCTTTTGTTTACATACAGGCTAAAAGATGACACCGAATCACTCGTAATGGAAGAAATATTATTGCGCTCCAAAACTACTTTCGCGAACAGATCGTATTTATTTTCATAAACATGAACGTCATTGTTTTAGATACATTTTTTCTAATTCAGATTCAACTGTTTTGAAGACGAAGTCGAAATTTATAGCGTTTTAGATAATTTTGTTGTGATTTTTTTCTTCATAGCCGAATAACTCATTTAAAGTACAAACGACAATACTGATCCCGGCTTTGCGCAAAAAGTACACATTCATACCCTATAGATTATAACATATATGCGAATTAAACAATTAATTTTCAAGCATAAAATCAGAAACGTATGTTAACATTTGCATAATCGCACTAAGATCTGGTTCAAAACCAATAATATAATACAGGTATGATCTAATTATATTGGCGTGAGTTAACGATCTTCGTTTGATAAGGGCCAACTCTCATTGTTGTTACCAAATGGGTTGCCTTCGTAAATCTTGAAAATCCCGTGCAAATAGTGTGCAACCACCAGGTATTTATACCAGGTATCTTGTCTACGGTGTGGTGTTTGGGTCCGAGTTAAGAATTTTCGCAAATTTCTCTGGAATATTCATTTGAATTATAATCGATCTTCCTTCCTATGGGGAATAGAAATTATACCCTGGGGAAAAAAGGGGGTTATGGTCAAAACGTACCATAGTCAAAGCGTCCGAGTCAAAACGTACGATTTTGGTTGAAGCGTACCGCATAAAGGATATGTAGGAGGGAATTTCAATACGGTATTAAGTGATAGTTAATTGATTTTTCGCACATTTTATACCTGTAAAATGCGTTATTAACTTATTAGTGTATTTTACATAAACCTTTAGCCTAGTCCTATTTGGGACTCAAGCAGTTTAAAGCTGAATTGTAAAAACTTTCTGAACATGTTGATATGAATGTGTAAAATCTTGGCCGATTTTGAAATCCGGCTAAATTGAATAAGGCATACTCATTTACAAAAAATAACAAAACCATTTTAGCCCTGTTTTCTCTGTTACTGAAATAATTTCCATGGGATTTAGCCAGATTTTCGGACAGTGTTTGCAGTAGTTCAGTATTTGCAATGCTGGTAAGAACCTAGGCCACGAAAGACATCTTCATATCTTCTTTACCCCTTGAATGATTTTCATTTAACTTTAACTTTTGGCCTTGTTGATACTATGTGTTGAACTTGAGCAGTGTTCTCATTGTGTCTTACTCCTCCTTTTGTGGAATCCTTTCTGACTTGGTCAGTGCTTTAGTTACATTTAGAATCCACTATGGTTCGTACAGGTACTAGCATGCTGCTGTTATGTAGCATTCATTTGATGTTTTTACTTTGACAATGTTTGACCACCATACTTTTCAAAGGACTTATTTCAAATACATGTGTTAGCCAATATGGAGAATTGAAATGCTTGGTGACAATGGGTATAATGTCAGACTATATAGTGTTCAAATGGACATTCTAAAGAGAAAATCAGGATTACTTTCACCTCGGGAACAGTTTGAAAATTACGATGTCATAGATAGTTTTGGAATTAGTTAGCCGCAGATGTTGGTGGAATTGCCCAAAGTTTGGTAAATTTGGAGGTAATTTCTTTTCACTTTAAAAACGTTTTTATTATTTTCTATAAATGCAAATGAATAGAGGGATATACTTTTCAGTTGTATAGAGTGAACTTTTTAGGGGTTGAGTAATATCTTTGCTGTTTTCACCATAAATGCACCGCCACTACTTGTTTTGGTGGCCATCTTGATTTGCACTGCACTATTACCTTAAACTAACTGTTGTCCACACTCTGACTTCTCACGAAAATGCACAATTCCTTAAAGAGCTCTCATCCATGCTGGAGAAGGCAGATAGAGGTGGCCTTAAAAAACAAGTGACAACATGTTTACTTAGTGCGTGCAATGGAAAATGTTGCGAGGGAAAAGACAGATCACAAGCTGGCTCCGGTTAATAGGCTGACTGAATCCACCATGGAGGACTTCATGGTTAGGTATTATGATGAGGAGTTGGGTTTTCGGCACTGAGACACAATTTAGGTCATATAGCGCCGATGAAGGATGATGAGATGAGATGAGATGATGATGATCTCAGGAATATGACTTTGACTAATCTCATTCGTTGCAAAACAGCGCATGGGATCAAAACTACCGACCTGCCTCTCTTTTAGTTCTTGACAGAGGGGCTAATCTCGGTCTAATTTACAGAAACAATATCCTATGGCAATTAAGCCCCAGAACTACGACAAAGTAGGAAGGTCTCTGGGGTGGTTAAGTATTACAAAAGGAAGTTATTTATGTTGGACAATGAAGAAGATTTAGGTGATAGCAAAAGTGTGGAAATTCCTTCCATCTACCAGGAGAACATTAATTATTCATTTAATTCTTACAGTGAGTGGCCAAACCACGGGAATGCTTGGAAATTACCAGCAAAATATCTTCAGTTTTATCCATAACTCACATATTTTGAGTTTTTTGCAGATGTACTGTCACCTATGGTGTTCGTCAGTGCTGAGTCCTCTCCGTTTTCTGATCTTTATATTAATCAGCTTCCTTCATCTATCCCCTATCTCAAGTCTTTTTGTAGATGACACTGCTGTCTACTTGACCACCAACTCGCTCTCCGATTCTAAGGCGCTTCAAGAGGATCTTGACAGACTTCAAGTGTATGAGAATGACTGAGACATGAAATTCAATCTTTCAAAATGTCAGGTGATCCACATATCACCAGGAACAGAAATATCTTGAACAACAATTACTAGTTATCTCAATGACCAGATCCGAAAGAGGCGTAGTCAGTAAACAAAGATAGATATAAAGATAATTGAATAACATCCTGAGCGCCGTTTAAATAGGTATGCTCTTGCATTTGTCCACTGTTAACGTTCCTACAACAAACCCATATCTAGAAGCTTTAGAACTCTTAACAGTAAACAGTTTAGTAAATATTTCTAGAAGAGTGATATTTCCATTAGCAAGGCCGGCATCCTGGAGCTTCTTGACAACCTGAAATACAAAGCTGCAGACCCGAACCAGGTCTGAGACATGAACTTGTGTATGCCATCTGTATTCTCTATCAGAAATCTCTTTCGACTTGTGATATTCCACGTGAGTGGACCAAAACCGATGTATGCCCAATCACAGAGTAAATACACATGTATTAGTGACTGGAAGGAAAAGATCCCTGAACTGTGTGCAAGCTAACATCTATCAGCAATCAGACAGATGTTTTGATAAGTGTGGCTTCAAAGTGTTGCGCGCCAGTGAAACAGCTACAGAAAGTTAGAATCTGATGACGAAGATCATAACACCCCACTCTCTGTGTTTGCAAAAGCAAACTACATTTATGGCTGAATTGTGAAGGGGCTGCTAGACTAAGATAAGGATTTACCAACATGTAGCCAGGGTGACATCAATTGGGAGTTCCCAGCATCAGAAATTATCAGGTGTCAAGAACAGGAGGACAGTGATGTCAACTATGATTCAGAGGATGAGGACAGAGACACTAATAAGCCAGTGCGATCTCTTTGCAGACATCGACAGCTTTATCGACTAGACGAAAACGTTCGCATGTGCGAAGGGACAGTCGAAATTTCTCAACAGTGTAATGGAACTCTCTGCCATTGCAACTTAGATGCAGACTGAAGTGACATATAAGCAAACAGCAGTATCTGACTTCTTTTTCGATAAATTGATGTCTGCCCAATAATGTCATGTGTATCTTATGATGCAATTTTAGAATCCTTGACATGAATCTGAGTTTCAAACAACCTTAACCCTTTACCTGATAGCATTGTTTCTAGTATTGAAGATATGTGGCTTCTTAAAGCAGGTTGAAAGTAAAGCAGAATGCGCCATAAGGCGCATTCTGCTTTACTTCCAGCCTGCTTTAAGCTATTAACTGCCAGAATAAGGAAAGTATTAAATATGACATATATTCATTACGGTATAATTTGGAACTACTTTCTTCAGCGGATGAATACAATGAATGCGCTAAAAGTCGCTTCTATAAGGGAAAGGGTTAATCTTGATAAATGACGAGGCACAGTTAAGTCTGCATCTCATCTAGACGAAGACTGTGTGAAAATACAGAGGTCGAGAAGACATTTTTTCCAATAAACACTTTTATATCATTTTTTTCCATGCGTAAGTAGTTTAGTAAAACGGGCCCCTGGTCTTTTGAAAAGTCTCTCTGATACCCCAAGTGTGCCGTTTTAGTGTCGCCATCTGCTCTCAAACTATGAAGTCCAAAGTTGGTCATATCTAAACCAATTGCCGTAAACATGTCCAAAATAACATATTGTGTTCTATTATAAGAATAAATACGAAAGAAGACTCAAGCAGGAAACGCAACACAAACAATACACCCATCTCTAAAGCAGAACACACACACAGCCATACCATAACAAACACACACACACAACCACACACACACACACACACGCAATACCATTCCTTCATCTACACACTAAATAGAAAACAACACGCAAGACAAACATAAAGCTAAGTGAACATAGGAGCCCGCCTTGGTACGGTCAGTAGCAATCAATAATCAATTATAAATTAATTAATTATTAACAACCACTGGGGGGTTAAACCTGGGTTTAGGGGCGCCCAACCTCACACTTATCTCCTATATTCACCTATAAAGACGAACAGTGTACATAAAATATAAACCCTGTTCCACAACCTTACAATCAAAAAGACCGCCAGCACAGTAAGTAAATACATGTAAAACATCTAACAAAATTCTCTGACAGGATTATTAGTAACACGGGAAAGAATTAAACATTCAAGCCCGTGTTAAAAATAACCCACTATGGCAAAGGTCAAATTGTACTCAAGCGAATAGTCTGTAGTCACGAGTAACTGTAAGACATGGGAGGGTTTAGGGTACGACAGAGAGGGAGAGAAAAACCAAAGCACGAAAATCCGACATAACTCTCCCGGTTAAGGACGGCTTTAGAGATACATCATCATGTAGTGCTAAGCCCTGTCTGTCGTCGCACAACCAAAGAGGAAAGCATAGTTATCAATTGTAGATTGATCGATAACCAAACGTGAAGTGCGCAGCAATATAGTTGGATCATAATCTTTTTTGAGGAAAAATCTAATACGTTTCACAAATAGGTTTTGAAAATTCATTTAGCACCCTTTAACATATAAGTAAATGTATCAGAAGTTCTACAATAAGATAAATATCTAAATATGAACTCCTAAGAATCCCAGTGAACATTAGCTAAACACAAGTATCTATCAACAATTTAAGTGGACAAGTAATTTGTTCTGTCCTAGCTATTATACAGTGATTTTCTCTTGGTATATTCTGTTTTACTGTATATGTACGAATAAACACAGTCCTGAAAGATATTCGTCATACACTTGTAAATCAGAGGAATAGTTTCTACAAACATAAATGGCCAAATATAAGCCGATGGCCAATATGGGACAATTAACATACTCAGCGTCTTACAAGCACACAGGGAATTGATAACCTTAGAGACTTAACTTGGGACACCAGCCGATTATTTTCCATTGAAAGCGTCCACTTTCTCCGCAACAGAGACCAATACTTATGGAATGTTATTTAATTAAAAATTACATCGTGCTTTCCTCATCTCTAATCTTGCATTCTGGCACTTCTTAATAATCTTTCTGTCATTTGTCGTTATTGTTGTTATAATTACATCATGCTTTCTTCATACTCCTTATTGCACACTTTCATCTTCTATTCAACATTCTGTATTGAGACACATTGTATCGGTGGTCGGTATAGGTACTTCTTGTTAGCTATCGCGATGGCTCTAAGCTCGCCGGATCCTCTTACCGCCATCGCTTACCCTGCAAAACAGCACACAGTATCAACACCGCCGAGGAGGCATCTTTACGGCACTGCTACACAGAACATGCTACATAGTGTCGTTGAATGATGAGGGACGATGTGACGAACTTATGACTTCAGTTTGATGCTTTAATGAAGATGATTTCAGCTAACCTCATTCGCTGCGAAACAGCGCATAGGATCAACACCTCCAGGCAGGAATATATTAGCTGGGTTTCAACTGCGACATAGATCAGCCTACATAGCGTCGTTGAATGATGAGGGACGATGTGCGACGAAATTATGACTTCAGCTGATGATTTTAGGAGGATGATTTCAGCCAACCTCATTCGCTGCGAAACGGCGCATAGGATCACCACCTCCATGCTGGAATATATGAGCTGGGTTTCAAGGCACCGCGAAACAGAACAGGTCAAACAGCGCCGATGAGAAATAAGGATGATTTAAGGATGGCGATTGCAAGATGATGATTTCAGGAAGATGATTGTATGAAGATGAATTTGGCCGATCTCATTCGCTTCGTAACAGCACACGGGGATCACAAAACCCCGGATCGCCCTGTCTTCAGTTCTTGGTCCTCCCCAATTCACCCCATATCTGTTCTATGGGGCTCATGGTCGGGGATAAAGCGGACCAAGGCAAAACTCTAACGTTATTATGAGCAAGGATAAGGTGTCGGTGATAAGCGTCGTGTTAGGCCTTGCAGTGTCGTGCTAGAAAATGTCAGGTCCGTTATTTTGCATGAATGGTATCATTCAGTTTTCATGTTTCCCCATTATTCCACCCAGACCATAATTCTGTCACAACCATATCTTGTCTCTTTCTCAATCTACAAGCCGTTTATCTCTACGGCAATAGACGCGTGTTCTGCCATCTGCGTGGCTGACGGTAAAACACGACTCATCGCTGAAAAGTACCGATTTCGACTGATTCAGTTTAAAATGCAAATGACGTCGTTCTTAAATCTTGGTGGTGATGTGTCATAATCTGTATAGACGACGAGCACAAATATGAACTTGGTTTTGTCTCAAACGATTTATTATCATCTTGGCATGAATTATGTAACGCCGGGCGGTATTGGCTGCTGGTAAAATTATAGATGGATGTTCCTCGGAACATATGTGCCAACTGCCACCAGCCATCAGTAAAGGAGATACTCTCATGGTATTAACGCAAGAGTTATAAAACTTCCACCCATCAAAGTCTTAACACAAATGAAATTTCATCTAAAAATCACCAGTAGCACATTAGTTATTTGCTGAAAATAGAAAATATGGCAAAGCCAAATAACTCTCACAAGAGTTGCTTCAAGAGTTATCAACTTATGCAAGACACTTTCACTCATCAACAACTTTGTATAAAAGAAATGTCATGTCAAAATCTTCAGTATAACAGAAGAAATATGCAGTAAAGGAACATGTTGATAAGGGAATTTCTCTCACATATTGGTGCAAGAGTTAAGACCCTTGTGCAATACTCTTTCACTTATCAAGCTGTTTCATGATGAAGTTTCATCTTAAAAGATGGGCGGACAGACAGACGCCGGAAAAGTGACCCTTAAGAGTCACTTCTGCCTACTACATCATGTGACACAAAAATGATTACGTAAATGCATTAACGTAATTATGCGATCAGTACGTTTTACGTTACGTTGTCGCACGTAGACGACCGGATCTTGCGCGGTCTCTGACAGACCCAGTAATGTTGAACTGGTTCTCTTGATTATGAACAGTCTGTCTGGAGGTGCCAAATGAGGCGCGACACTACTTAAGACTGACCCAGCACTGAGCAAAACTATAGCTTGGTTTCTTTGATCATGAGAAAGACGTGGCATCGCTAAATGCAAAAGTTTTGTAAAACTTATTTTTATTATCAGTGCTAAGCAGCAAATGTTTACCTGTTGGTGTAAACCCTGTAAGTGAAACACCTGTTCCTGCGCACGTGCAAAGTAAGAACGACGGTTTTCAAGCTTGGACGCAGAAAAGATGAGGGTTTTGGAAAGCAATTGCATAATTGTTTTCCGCAATGAAATCGTGATATTCATGTGTGAATCTTACAACAATATGCGCTCTAACAAAACTGATATTCAAGCAAATAAAGTGTTAAGATTTCATTTTGGGCCAGTGAACAATAAAAAATAAAAACTATTTTCATAAAGAAGGATATGATACACTTAAATTCATGATACTTAACATGTATACAGTTAAACACACACAGGTGATTATTAGTGTTTTCTTCTGACCTGTCGGAGTTATTTTTAGATTGGAACATTCTAAAACTTTCAAAGGGATGAGTTTTCTCTACATACGGTTAATGATACGGATAGCTGTAATTTGTGTGCGCAATGTACAGTAGAGGATACCTTATTCTTTCCCGTTTAAACGCAAACGCAATGCACTTAACTGTGGAAATTTACTTTCAGAAATTATATTTTTAATCTGAGTATGTCATCGGCCTTCCCCGGCTTTAGGGACAATTACTTGTTTAAGATGGTGGTGGGTTCAGTTGATGACTATATATTATATATTAGGTTTTTGACGTTTATTTCCAATTCTTTCTATTATGCATATAAATATGTATGCATATCTGAAATATAAATAATAACATGTATGAGTACACAAAAACTAAACTCTTATGAACTAGAGACCTGAAAAGGGTTTACATATACAATGAACACTAGATTACTAGAGTTACAAAAATGGCCTCTGCTATTTAAGTTTAACATACAAAATGTAATGATATGATGACATGACGATAATGATAATGAGGATGATTATGGTAATGAGATAATATAAAAAGTATATTTACCTGTATATATAATAAATATATACACTAAGAAAATATGCCAGAAAATGGCGACTGACTCCTTCAAGGACTATCGTACGAGTGAAAGTGCACGTGCAAATGCGGGAAAAGTTAAAATGTTAGTCATGCAGTTAAATTAGAATTACTTCCCCTGAAAATATAAATGATGTTAGCTTTAAATAGAGATGTTAACTAATTTGGACTAAAATATAAAACAAACAACATATCATCAAATTGGTTTATTTCTTAATTACACGATCACCCTACGACAAGTAGCAAACAGGTAACCCGGCGTCTGGTCTGGCTCCAACCTGTTTGCAATGGAAATAATAGTTTTAGGATATAAATGTGTTTGTTGGGAAAGAATAAAGTATCAGTAAAGTTAGCGCAAGGGTCTCGTGCTGCACGAGGATCATGTTATCTCAAGTTGGAAAGTTTACGACTATATAGATCCGATGTTACCCTGTTATCTATTTACCATTATGAACTATTCTGTTCTAAAAATAACTCCGACAGGTCAAAAAAATCGAACAATACTAGGTTTCTTTAAAATAATGAGTAAAAGTGACTAAAGTCATATGTTTCAAGCTTTTCTTGAACAACTCTACATTATTTGCAAGTTTATCTCGCTTGGAAGCTCGTTCTTAAAGTTAGGACCAACTGTCCCAAAACTCATATCACAAAAGGTCTTTCTCTTATTGAAAGGCACAATGTACATTTCACGAGCTTTGTTGATGCTGATCTCAGATTGCGTGATGGTGTAGGCATAGCTAGAAGTTTTGTCAGGTACACAGGCGCACGATTGAAAAGTGAACACATATACTTGTGGGTCAGTATCTTGAGCGTAATTCGTACACTGACAGGTCACCAATGTCAATATTGGAAGTGATTTCTGAGAACCGTCTGAATATTTCCTGTTCAATACAAGCTTAGCGCACATATTCTAAATTCGCTGAAGTTTATCTAAATCACATTGAGTTAATCCGTGAAAAAATAAAATTACATTAATCTAAATTACAGATCACAAGTGAAATGACTAGTATATCTGTAGCTTCCTTTGTCAAATATTTCCTCATAGATTTTATTCTGGAGTAGTTCAATATTGTAACGTGAAATTGTCTTTTCACATGTTCTTTGTAAGAGTAAGAGGGTTATGTTAGATACGTAGGTGCTTTTCTGGATGAAATATTGACATGTGAAAAGACAATTTCACGTTACATGTGCTTTGTTTAATAACTCGCTAATGATGAGAACTTTGAGCAAAACATGCCATGATACTAAGAAAATAAACTGTCTCAACACTTTTCATTGCTTGTCTTGAGAATGTCTCTGTTAACTTGGCTTAAGAAGGGGAATTTGGATGCACAGCAAACGCTTCCAAAATCAACTGACGCTGTTAAGTACAACATTACGGCTCAGAATGTAGAGGATGGAAATGAAGAAGTACTGAAAATCCTCTCCAAGAATGGCTCTCGTAAGAGAAAGGCTGAGAACTACACTTATTCTGAAGAAACGAGGGCTAAAATTGCAAAGCATGCACTTCAACACGGCGTCATGTCAGCAAAACGGAAATTTCCCAAGGACTTGGACATGAACATCAACGAAAGCACAGTTCGCTACATGCGAGACTGCTACAAGAAGAGAACAGTTATCCTGAAGAAAAGTGTCGGCGCCACCCCGGAGACAATACAAGAGGCAGAGAGCTTTCTCCCTAAGGAAAAACTAGGGCGCCCCCTTAAACTTGGCGAGGACTTGGATAGTAAAGTGAAAGGATACATTCACGCACTTCGGGATTCTGAAGCAGTTGTCAACACAGCTATAGTTATGGGATCTGCTATTGGAATCGTGAAAGGAGAAGATCCAAATCTCATGTCTGAAAATGGAGGAACAGTGACAATCACTAATGACTGGGCGAAATCTCTACTTAAGCGCAAGAACATGGTGAAGCGTAAGGCCAGTACCAGTGCAAGAACTCTACCGGAGAACTTCAGTGTCATTGAAGAGGAATTTCTCAAAAGAATCTCAGACTGTGTCAGTGAGCATTCCATCCCAGACAATCTCATAATTAACTTCGATCAAACGGGTATTAAGTTCATTCCATGCGGAGACTGGACTATGGATACAGAGGGGGCAAAATGTGTGGAAGTGGCAGGACTAAATGACAAACGTATGCTGACTGCTGTAGTTGCGTCCACCGCCAGCGCCGACATGTTCCCAACCCAGCTCATCCACGCAGTGAAAACAGAAAGATGCCGCCCCGAAGGAGTTCAGTTCCCAGCATCTTGGCATGTTACGCAGTCTGACAATCACTGGTCAGCGAACATTACTATGATGGGCTATGCTGAGAAGATTCTGATTCCGTACGTGGAGCGAGTTCGCGACGAGATACCATTGGCGCAGTCTGACCAGCAAGCATTGATCATACTGGACATGTTCAAATGCCACCAAGACAAGGACTTCCTTAAGAAACTGAACGATAATGGTATCAGTGAGGTGTTTGTGCCGCCAAATTGTACTGACGCTCTTCAGCCACAGGACGTATGTTTTTCACATCGGGGGTTGGCATAAAACGTTTACCCGCACTATGGTCATCGGCAAAACCATTCACTGAAATTGATGGAGGAGCACATCAAAAATATATATCTTGACTTAAAATATGTAATATATACATCAACATTGTTCAAAATTGACGTTTAACAGTCGGTCTTGGGTCGGTGACAATCTAGTGAAGTGGCCTTTTGTTGGGCATACGTACTTATATTGTTCTTATAAATCACTTTCTGCTTTTATTTTGTTTTGTTCTACATTAAGCTATATCTATCTAATCAGAATATTTTAATATATTGTTTTTGACACAAGTCTGCTGCACCTAACAGATCCAAAATGCCAATCAAATTAAAGTATAGTTAGTAAGCTACTTCTTTATTTCTTTTTCTTCTCTTCTCTTACTTACCACTATCTTTACATGTTATCATTTAATAGTTATACATGTATATGTTTAGAGCCACTGTATATCCCGGGCTGCCATTTCTCCAAATTCTTCGGATTTTTTCCAGTACATGGTAGCTAAAATCAGGCTGAATGTAAAGCAGAATGCGCCTTGAGGCGCATTCTGCTTTACTTACAGCCTGCATTTAGTAGTCGCATGTCAACAAAACTAGAAACAGGCTATGGGGTAAAGGTACGATTCGTAAAATCGCACTTGAAAAGTGCAAATTTGGAAATCTTAGGAATTTTCATGTCAACTTATGGCAGCCCCGTATATCTACTCTGAATGTTTACACACAAGGTGAAGGTAATAAAAAAATACAAAGTTATTGTCTGCTTTCAGTCCGAAGGACCGCTCAGCCGACTGTACATTTACTCACCTGATTATTGAGCCATCTTGCCTACAGTATTGAGCACTGCTAACATATGGCGCGTAGGCAGCCGTAGTACCGGTTCAGACCCTTCACATGTACCCAGTTTAACCACTGGGTAGAGAGGGGCAGTTCGCGGTACATTTATTGCTCAAAAACATTCCTGTACATCATCGGGGATTCAGGAAAAATCCCTTAGTCAGGCCACTGGTCCGGCAGGGGTTCGAACTGATGACTCCTGGACCACTATCGCCGGAAGGACGGAATCTACTGTTGTGAGAGTTTTGGCGTAAGATTTCCTAGAGCTTAGTTGTGCGAGATTAAATATACGGTCCAATTTGTGTCGAGGCCATTTGTTCGTTTTTTATTTTAATTCAACATAGACAGATGATAACTGTAGATTATCTATTACGCAAAACCCATTCACTGCCTTACCCTGAATACAATGGTTTTTAACTATCAGTGTGGATTCTGATCAGACGCCGCGTAAGACGGCGTCTGATCAGGATGCAAACTGTTTGACATTAATTTCAATATTTCTTAAGTTAAAAAACCTAGATTTTAAATTTGAGAAACAAAAGCAGATTGCAATTATTTGAAAATCATTACGTCGTTTGAGTGAAGGGGTTATCGCGGTACTCAAATTGTACATAATTATCTTTTGCTCTGTGCATGATAACTTATTACGCATGTGTTAATCATCTTGTAACTATCGTTGTACCCTGATAGTACTTGTCATTTGCTGAACGTGGTACACTGGTGAAAATACACAAAAGGTGTCTTTCGCTTTTTAAAACTTCGTATACTTCTATCGGAAAAGAGACAGGTATACACCATTTGAATTAAATGTTTCGCATTCGGTTTGATAATTTCATATTTACTGAATTTGTATTTCCCGTCGGAGACGGGAATGTTTTCTCTTTTGACCCCCAGGTTGAAACGATTTAACCAATCCGTAATGATCAGAAATCTTGGTCAATGACCGCTTGCTTGAACTGCAGCACTTTCATTGGCCAATAAGCCGAAATGGCCTAGACTGGTGATCTGTTGTTTTGGCGCATTTATTTTTTAGTTTAAACACGTCCTGCAGTTGAAAATGAGAAACAGTCTAAATAATTGATGTTACTACGTCATCATTTCTAATTTGTAAATGAGTAGAAGTTCTTAGGATAAAACTTTGGTGAAATAAGACAATTGTTTTAAGAGGTATCTGCCCTTGATGTACTCAACTAGAATAAATCATATTCCAATATTGTTTATACTCTACTGGCTACAAATTTTAATGGATTTACATTAAACATATTTTGATTATGGGAGAAACACTGAGGTAAAACTATAACAATAGGTGATCGATACCTGGACCTTCAGATCCCTTTTGTTTATATAAACAACATGTTATACACCATCGATTTTTTTTTTGTGTGTGTGGGAAGGGGGTGGTATAACTCAATGCAATATGCTTTGATATATGACTAGTATGCTGCTCAGCACAATTTAGCTTGAAATGCAAACCAATTTTATCTTTGTTCGACATCCGTATAGATATACCTTATTTATAGATATCAAGTGCAGACGTATAGAGTGACATCAACTAACTTCCTTCCAAAATACTGGATCAGAAAAATCATCGATGCATAGGAAAAGAGTAAGACTCTTTATATACAAACTGTGGTAGAAATATATGAAAATAATGCAGCACAAACTATTAGTGTAAAAGATGTATTAATGCATTGCTGCAGTATCAGCATAGAAGCGGAGTTCATTTTGAGAGTCTATGTGACAAGTAGGAGATAACAGGTGTATCAGATGTAATATCTGTAAACACCTACATGTACCCTCTTTCAGAGGAAATATTAATGACCAGATAGGTATGTATATATTGTATTGTATTGCATTGAATTTTTATTGTATTGTCAGGTAACGTAATATATAATTTAAGGCTATATATGTACATGTAATGATAATAATTTGCAAGATCAAATTATATTTGTTTTATTCACATTCTTCTAACACTCTTCTAATGAAAATAAGATCAAACACAGGCATGTTTGAGAATAAAATATATTCATGTAAGTACTGTTCATGTAGGTACTGACATACATTAATTTCAAAAACGTCAGTACACAGGAAATTTAAAATCATCCGAACTTTTTCTTTATTCCGGAGATGGTCGTTTTTTGGAGCTTTCGCAGTATATAACATAGCCTCTTTTATATATCTGGCATTAGCTGATGCGGGAAGCACAAAAGCGAATATCCAGTTCGTCCGTCGTTCGAGATGACTCGGATTTTACCTTTTTCATCGACCGTTGGAATACTTATACAGAGGGTGCCGTGCACCATTCTTAAACCATCATTATCGTCTCCTTGAACTAATTTGAACTTTAATATCTATTGTCAAGCATGCACACGGGGATGTCGTTCGTACGCGATTAACCAGCTTTTATCAGTTGCTTACCAGAATGCTTGGATGCCATACATACAGTGGAGAATCTGTTATTCTTTCCCGTTTAAACGCAAACGTACGCAAACGCAAAGCACTAAAACGTAGAAAAGAACAACTTTTGGACAATTCTGATAATTCTTGTTTATCTTGGTGGCAAACAGTTCGAAGCCTGATCAGACGCCGGGTTACCCGGCGTCTGATCTGGCTCCAAACTGTTTGCACTGCAAATAATAGTTTTAGCGTAAACGCGTTTATTGGGAAAGAATAACAGATTCTCCACTGTATACAGTTGCTGCCTGGCATTATTCCAAATTCTCCTATACCAACCAATCTCTCTTTGTCCGTTTTAATTTGGATTTGAATTCAAAATCTCTTGCAAAGCATGCCAACGGGGACATTTTGTAAATGAAGATAACGTTTTATTATAGGTTCGGATAGACAAGATGGCAAATGAAAAAGCTGAGTTTATTGCTACCAGAAGTGAGACGATAATATTACTTTATGAGCTGGCGGACGAAATTGACGCTATAAACGATAGAAGTAGGAAGGCGACGATTGTGGGAACAGCTGCGTCGATTGCAGGTGCCGTTGTCGGGGTTCCGTTAGGAATTGCTGCAATTGTTCTCACCGCCGGTGCGGCTGCTCATATCGCTATAGCGGGGTATGTATTTGCTGGCATAGGGGGTGCTGGCGGTGTGACATCAGTAGGAGCATGCGGTGGAAAGTACCTCCATGTTAATTCTAAATACAAAAAGGCATTGGAAGCGTTGAAAAAGGACAAGGAGGTGAGTACAACGTACGTTAATGCTTATTGTGTCGCTACAGGGACTGTATCTGCAGTAGGCGCCGTTGCAGGTGGTGTTAAAGTAGGGGCCAACATCGCTAAATGTGTCATAAAGTCTGGTGATGCATTGAATGTGACCTCCAAAGTCATTACAGTCGCTGGAATTGTTGGTATAGCTGCAAGTGCTATTCAGCTTCCTTTAAATATATACACACTCGTGGTAAATTTGAAAGACATGAAAAATGACGAAAGGCATGCCAAAGCAAAGGAGATAAGAAAACATGCAGCCGAGCTTAGAAATCAATTGGTATTAATAAAATGGTATTAATAAAAACTGAAGATCAGAATTAGACTGGCGTTTTTTAAGTAAAAGAGCGATATTAAACGCCATCATCAAACGTTTCGACCATAGGTAGACTACTAGTTATCTTTTTAGCACTTAATACTTCTGGTCTCATGGAAGGAAGATATAAATGGATACGAAGATAAAATTTGAAGGCGCCGTTACTCTATCGGCACTGTACAGGATATTGTAGCGGCCAGCAAGTACCCTACAGTCTCCATCGTAATTTCACATATGGGTATATAGTGTGACATATCTCAGTTTAGCATTTATCAACAGCTACAAATCAAAGTTTTACTGACAATGTAGCTCCAGCATTAGTCAAGGAATCGAACATAGCCTCTCTTCAATCGTCAACTAGGTAGTACAGAATGCTATAGAGTCGCTGATAACCCGCTTAGATAACCAATCAAATCACATTGGAAATCTCAGCAGCGAATGAAATTAAAATAAAATGCCGTGATCTATGTAAAAAAGCCATGAAATCTAAGTAATCTACCTGGAAAAAGTAAGCTAGGAACTTACTGAAAATTATACCAGCTGGATCAGTACGTCAGAAAAAAAATGCACGATTTTACAACATACCGGTGTCTCCAGTTTCCAGCCAAGTCAAAGACTAAATGAGCATCGTTATTTAAAAGCTTCAACTAGACCACACAATCAAGACAAATGACATCGAGAGGTCCCACTATATAGGAAAACCCTCAGGGGGTAATGCCCAAATAATGTAAAAATAAAATCATGAAAAACTGAAGCTGCAGTATACAAATGAAAGTCTTACCTTAATTATGTACATTCGTCTGGAAAGAACATTTTTCCCAGAATAGTTTACAAAGCCCAGGCAAACCATTGTAAGGAAACTGTCAGGAGCTCGAAAATCCGGTTGCTTGCCTTCTTATTGGACCAGTAAGGTCTTCATGTTCTAATCACGCGCAACATAATCATCCCCAGTGCTTATTTGGTAATTCGTTTTTAGTGAAACGTACCGTAACTTTTAGCCTGCCGCAGGCGAATATGTCCACTTTTAAAAAGGTAACTCAAACAGCTTCAGCTGTATCTGAACCTGCGAAAGATGTTTCATAATTAATGTAACTTGATAAAAACTTCAAAATACATAATAATAAGTGCAAAATGTATTGGTGATCTATCATTCGAAAGAGTAATTCTTCACCTACACGATGGTTTCAAGCCGCAATATGTTTTTGGGAAGCATGCAATAAACAGTTGTTTTGGATCCAATTTGAACTACATGAGACGTGATTCTTTCACAAAAAATAGTTTTTGGGGAATTTATTTGTGTCGCGCTGTTAAAAGAGTCTACCTTGTGAATGGCAAGAAGGACAACCCTGTGAATGAAGTGGTTAACCTTTATCCTGCTGTGCAAATCTGCTTTGAAAGTGTCTTCTGCAAAATTTGTTCAGTGTAGATTTATGCATTTGTTTGATTAATCAAACCTTAAGACGAGTGTCAAACGGGTTGGATTCAAATCAGACGCCACGTTACGCGGCGTTTGTTCTAGATCCAAACAGTTTATAAACTCTGTGAAGTCGCGGCCAGCGGGCAAAGGGTTAACCAATCAGATTCAGTTACAACTTGTAAACAATAATCACTGTGTGTAAAAGTATCACGTATCAAGGATATTGGTGTAATTTGACACAATGGCGGCAAGAAGACAGTTACGAGGGAAGGTATATGCGTACTTTCTCTTTTTGAGTTCTTTTTCGGCACTTGATAGGTGGTTCTTTAGAGTCATCATACTCATACTATAAACGCTATACACATATATGACAGCGGGTCAAAATGGCAACAAGTTACAACGGGTATCCCTCAAGGGTCAGTAATCGGGCCGCTTACGTTCATCTTGTATATTAATGATCTACCAGATTCAGTAAATTCCACTATCTATCTATTCGCAGACGACACAAAATTTGTCAACATTCTTAAAACATCACAACATAAAGAAATAGTCACACTTTTGTTAGTCTGCTCTTTAACTCAAATAGTTCTTATCGGATCTTCACCAAACTTACAGATTTACAGACTTCGTAAGATTCTTGGACATATACATTTTCAAAACCTATTTGTGAAACGTATTAGATTTTTCCTCAAAAAAGATTATGATCCAACTATATTGCTGCGCACTTCACGTTTGGTTATCGATCAATCTACAATTGATAACTATGCTTTCCTCTTTGGTTGTGCGACGACAGACAGGGCTTAGCACTACATGATGATGTATCTTTAAAGCCGTCCTTAACCGGGAGAGTTATGTCGGATTTTCGTGCTTTGTGTTTTCTCTCCCTCTCTGTCGTACCCTGGACCCTTCCATGTCTTACAGTTACTCGTAACTACAGACTAGTCGCTTGAGTACAATTGGTTAATTATTGGCTCGACCTCGTATTAAAGGTATCGGCTTTACGGTCTAAGAGAAGAAGAATATTTAAGATTTTCTCATGAAAAACTGATAAGGCTAACTAAAAAATACCTCTGTTTCCGGTAACCCGACCGACCTTATTTTTTTCCTCCGACCCCAAACTTTTTTTTTCATTTTTCAAAAATGTATCTGCGAATGTCGGTCATTTTTGTGGCGCATGTATGTAATAGAAGCTATTCTCCACTAAGTTGTTTACAAAGCTACTTTATAGTCGTTTTAAAAATGGATTTTTAAATAAGATTTAGCAACTATCGAAGTGAAATTTGATCTAAATCTGTCATAAAGTACCTTCCTTGCAGTTATGGTCTGCTATTTAATTAACCATTGACACATTCAACATGCAGACAACACATTTTATTGACACATTTGACATGCTTACAACACATTTCAAAACACTATAAATTCCATCTATCATATATGAGTCACTACTTTACCGGTGTGGTATAGCAATATTGGTTAACAATCATACCAGTTTAATTTTTAAGGTAATTTTGGTAATGGGACCTATCAATTAAATCAACCATTTGAATTTATATTTTAAGGGTTTTTATGTATGGCCAATGGCTCTGAAAAATGAAATACTAATATAATTTCATATATGTATTATGACTACATGTATATTAAAATCTCCATCAGAAAAAGTTTATTATATTATTGTGTTGTTGTTTTTTAAATATATATATATATTTTCCGACCGTTCGTCCCTAATTTTGTTTGGCATGTAATAGGAAACACAGGTAATTGGAAGCCCCCTTCAGGGGGCTTCCTCAGTGTTTAGGTTGAATGTAGCCATTTTCTTGGAAGGAACTTCTGTTTATTGCGAATTTAAACGGTGAAAATAATTGGCGCAATATTGTACAACCAGTCAAAAATGCATTGTCTGCGCATGCCTGAAACTAGGTTGCATACATTTTAGGCAGCAACCAATTTTTACGAAAATCAAATATTGTGGTAAGGAATACAACCGGTACCGGAACTTATCACTTCGATAAGGAATAAAACGCATACCTTCACTACATAAGATGTTAAATGCTTGTGTGGCGGCCGTACACGTCGCTTACAACTACTTAACTAACGCTAATTGATTGTATGAATGATAGTAGGCAGCTTCAAGCAAGGTGAAAGTAAAATTGAAACCTTTTACTGGAGTTCTCTAGTTACTTTCACCTTGTCTTATAAGCAGCATTTTGTTAAACAACGAACTGTCTAAAACAAAAGTTATACGGGTGTCTCCTATTCGCGCGGGGCTAAGCCTTAGAATATATATAAAGCATATATTGTTATTAAGAATTCTTCTTTGTGGCTTAAAAGTCAGTAGAAACTCTGAATAAAGTATAACATCAATAACAAAAACAAATCTTATCGAGGTCATTTCTACGTTTGAATACACCACCCTGCATAATCTAAATCAGTCAAATGTTTCCCCATATTCTCGGACCTTAGTTTAGTTTAAACTTCTGATTGGTTGTCAAGGGTTTTTGCAATGGAAGGGGTAAACTATTTCAGTTCAGATAAGTATTTTTAGAGTCACTTTAAATCTATCATATGGAAAATTTCTGCATCTGTGACATCATTTTTTTTTTATTATTGAGATTTGAACTATGCACAAGTATTAAATAAATGACAATGTGCAGCAGGTTTTACATGTGAAATTTCGAAAATAGAGAATTCAAATCCAATTGATGATTTATGGGTCCATGCTATATTTTCCAACAAAAATTTATCGGAGGAAAAAACTTGATAGATTTCTGGATGTCAGGAATGCCCATTTCATCTGATTTTGTTAGGCACGAGATTATGAGAGCCCCTGAGAATACGAGAATTGACGTTAACGCTATATATAGAGAGGTTCATTTTACATAAAATATCTTCTCAAATATCTCAAGTATACCTTTCACCTATATTACTCTTTTCCCAAACCCTACATAGTTTTGTTTCCTACCATATATACATGTCACCTCATTAAAACTGCTTGGCTTCCCTGGCTTCTTTTTTTTTAAAGAAGCCAACTTGTTTTTATTTGGCCTAAGCCCCAGGGAGGGCAATATTTTTGACCTGTGCCATAATTTGAGAAATCTAAATGGTGAACCAACAGGGCCATAAGGCAAACCTTCATGTCAATAATGAAAGTTTTAGGTCTGACGGTTTCGAAAAGGAAGAAGCCGCGTTATCAGGGGAAAGTCAATAATTACTTAAAAGAAGACAACTCCGTATATCGGTAGGGTCCAATTACATCAGATTCACCAAAATATTTAAACGGTTGAAGAAAATGATTTTGAATAGAGACCGTTTCAATTTTTATACTGTGTAGATCCTGATCAAAGCAAATATGTCCCAGTAAATACACGCGTTTATACTAAATCAAGTTTTCCATTGCATGCGTTTTTTTAGTCTGATCAGGCTATTTGCCACTCAGATAAAAACAACACTCATCAGGTTTTAAAAAGCTGTTTGTATTGTAAAGTACATGGTACGTTTGTACAGGCAAATGAGGCTTCCTAAATAGTTGTATGCTGGGAAATGAGTCAATTATATAGCGCAACAAACACGTCTTGGTGTGAGCTTAAGCTTTTCATCGACAGGGTGTATTGTTGCTGGGTCTCTAGGTTTGCACTTTACAAATGGTGGCAGCGGTGGGATACAGATCGGAGTTGCCTTACCCAAGGTTCTCCCATGAGTCATGTCCCTGGACGAGACTCCTCGGAGGGGAAAGTTATGTAACGTACGTGATACGTTAGTATATGTAAATGGAACTTCCCAAAACGTTTCATATGTTTGGTAGTGAGTCAATTATGTAGCACAACGAACACCTCTTGATATGAGCTTAAGCTTTGCATTGACAGGGTGTGTTGTTGCTGGGTCTCTCGGTTTGCACGTTACAGCACACAATTGTATTACATATTTTGTCCGATTTGTTTTGTTTATGCTGGAAAAAACAGGTCATATATTGGCACAAAATGAAACCACCAGGAAATAATAAAATGAAAGCAAGTTTGTGGTATAACCGTGTACATGTATATGGAATTGCAAACAGGGCCGGTTTAAAACATCCTGAAAAAATATCACCGAATCTTAATCCATTTTAGAACTTTGCCTTTTCCTTTTTAATTCGAATCTTCAAAGAGCTCATTGGTCTATTTTGTAAATGCACCTTTAAACATATATGTTCTTCCCAAACTATTCTTTACCTGTTTATTTAAGCGCCTATAAACATATATGCTCTTCCTAAACTATTATTTACGTGTTTATTTAAGCGCCTATAAACATAAAATTATGTTCTTCCTAAACTATAAACTATCATTTACGTGTTTATTTAAGGGCCTATAAACATATATGCTCTTCCTAAACTATTATTTACGTGTTTATTTAAGCGCCTATAAACATATATGCTCTTCCTAAACTATAAACTATTATTTACGTGTTTATTTAAGCGCCTACAAACATATATGCTCTTCCTTAACTATAAACTAGTATTTACGTATTTATTTAAGCGCCTATAAACATATATGCTCTCCCTAAACTATAAACTATTATTTACGTGTTTGTTTAAGCGCCTATAAACATATATATGTATGCTCTTCCTAAACTATAAACTATTATTTACGTGTTTATTTAAGCGCCTACAAACATATATGCTCTTCCTTAACTATAAACTAGTATTTACGTGTTTTTTTAAGTGCCTATAAACATATATGCTCTTCCTAAACTATACACTATTATTTACGTGTTTATTTAAGCGCCTATAAACATATATGCTCTCCCTAAACTATAAACTAGTATTTACGTGTTTATTTAAGCGCCTATAAACATATATGCTCTTCTTAAACTATACACTATTATTTACGTGTTTATTTAAGCGCCTATAAACATATATGCTCTCCCTAAACTATAAACTATTATTAACGTGTTTGTTTAAGCGCCTATAAACATATATATGTATGCTCTTCCTAAACTATAAACTATTATTTACGTGTTTATTTAAGCGCCTATAAACAGATATGCTCTTCCTAAACTATACACTATTATTTACTTGTTTATTTAAGCCACTGGCATCCATTAACAAATTGATTTTATACGAAACGTAGTTATCAGTCTCCTTTCTGGTTTTCGTAGTCGTCTTCTTAACCCTTTCATGATCAAATTACTCGTGAGATTTTTACCCCTTCAACGCTTTATTGCCGTCTGCTTCAGCATTGACGTCAGCAAGACAAGTTTAAACGTTAGATTAAGAGTTGTATGACTTAATAAATAGAGTGTCAAACAGTTTGAATCCTGATCAGACGCCGCGTTACTCGGCGTCTGATCAGAATCCTTACTGTTTGCAAACGCGCTTTTAAGCGTCATTGAGGAGAGTGAAAGGGTTACATTGTAGTTATTGTTTCAACAAATCAAACATTTTATCACTCATTTCAGCACCGAATCCTATGGTGTTACTACTCATTAGAATCGTCTCAAAGAGACTGTTTTAACTTGTTATTTTGTCCAAAACAATCGAGGTTAATGGCTGACGTCTGCTAAAGAGACGCATACAACCAAACTATGCTAGTATTGTTATTTTGACTTTTTGAAAGGGAAGACATTTTGGATTTAGTTAGTGGGGTGAATCACTATTACTCGGCCCGCATTAAAGGAATTTATCCGTTAACTCTTGAATTTCACAAAAATACGTTCTAGCGAGTTATTCCTCTTTTATATTACAATATCACATAGCTAACACGATGTTCAGTTAAATACGCATTTTAAACATGCAGTTCTACATATCTCGAACATAATCACCATTCTGTGAACGATGTCAATGACATTACTATCATTATTCAAATGCAATGTACATTGGGCCAAAACACGTAAATTTAATCTTACATCAAGGAAACAACTTGTACAATAAATATATATCAGTTAAGTTTATATATACATTCCGCTTATTTAGGGCGTTATTTGACTCTGTATCAGAATATCTTTTTGGCAACAAATGTCAACAACGACACGTGGTTTACAATGTAACAAAAATGAGCTGATATGATTATTCTCAGTATATGACATGATGTTTGAAAATGTACATTTCTCTAGTAAGAAATTTTCACACTCATCTTTCCCGTTTTCTAAGTATTGTTTACAAGCAAGACGTTAAACATGTTTACTTTTTCTAAATGATGTTATCCGTGTTAAATCGTTTAAAATACATTAACCTTATTAAAAAGCAGCATTTGTTTGCCAACTGTAAGGTTCGAGCAATTTTCGGAATATAATATGATCATCCAATTAACGGCAGACTTGTTTAATGACAACATTGAAATGAATTCCAACTGGAAATGTGACAATCTTGAATTAAGAATTCCCAAGACTGTCTGTTTTGAGATATAATCACATCAATATGACAGGGAACAGAAAGTTTTTATAATAAATAATCATTATATATATACAGATAAAAATATATTTACCTGAATTCAAGTCAAGTTTAACAGAGGAATGACGTGATGTTCTGTACTGAGAAGACACATTTAATCTGAGCAATCTCTTGGCATATTGTACAAGTGTCTTTTCAGCAAAGTTCTTTCAAGTTGCATGCTATTCAAATTAAACTTTATCTTGTGTATAATATTTGTTTTTTTAATGATTGGAGAATGGTGTGCTTCAATGGGAAATAGAATAAGCAAAACAAACTGATTGTCTACACTCAGTGCAAAAAGAAACGCACATTGTTTCATTACACTATTTGTATGTAGAAGGAACGTATTTGTGAATTAATCTTTTCATTAAGGTCAGTAGTTCTGTCTGTGGGTATCAATGTTGAAAAACACAACCTGCACAAATCGGTGCGATGTTTAAAACACACTGTAGTTCTCTTTCGCTGCCAAATTAATCATGAGATTTTTACCCCTTCACTGTTTCATTGTCGTCTGCTGCAAATTTGTTGTTTGTAAGATCGATTCAAAGTAAGATCCAACGTAATATGAATTAAAACATATCGATGCGAGTGTCAAACAGTTTGGATCCTGATCAGACGCCGCGTTACGCGGCGTCTGATCAGGATTCAAACTGTTTGCAAATGCGCTTTTTGGCGTCATTAAGAGTGAAAGGGTTAAAAAGCAGCACACTGGTTTTGAGTTTTTTGTTTCTGAACTTGTTACAGAATTAAATCAATCTCGAGATATGGTATTAGTATTCTAATTTTCTTCAAGAAAAGATTCTTAATCTGCGCATGAGCACGATGTGCGTTTCTTTTTGTACTGAGTGTATGTGTTATAGTCGTTTCTGCGTTCCCTAAATGAGTTGTACAATAATACATTTGTGTTTTATTTGGATTTATGAAGATGATGTGTGATGAACTACATTGAGAAGACATATATGATCTGATCAATCTCTGGTCATATTATACAGTGTCTTTTAAGGGTGTATCAATGTCATGAATTTGGGAACTTTTCAAGTATATGAAAACACTCTTATGATGGTTTTGTATTGAAGAGCTATTTAAGATGAATGAAAAAATAGAAAAAGTGTACATTTTGGTGAACAACAGTTGGCTCTACGGCCATGTAAAATTTACCCCACCCACGTCCTCTTATTTTGTCCTTTTCAAACAGCCCGCTTCAATAAAACCCATTTTAAATGAAAACAAATATGATAATTTGGTTTTGTGTTATTTATTTCCTATCTATGGTAGTATTTCTTCATACAAAAACTAATTTAAGAAAAAAAAGGCACCAAATGTGAAATTTATAAAGCTCTAAAAATCATCGATATGGTACTTTTTTGTAAATTTTGTAAGGGGCGATAACTCTTGTTACTTTAATAACTCAAAATTTTCAACACTGACCTTTCAATTTCTTTTCATATTATGAACTGCCTTAGTATGGGCTTTCATCTGGTAGAATATAAGAAAAAGTTTAATACCAGAACTATTTCATTTTCAAACTTTTTTACTTTTTTTCATAAAATAAAAAATCTAATCAAATCATGCCCTATATAAAGCATATTTTTGATATTCAAGGATCCATATTGTTCAAACCTGGTGCCTGCTTTGTCTAAATTTGGCTTATAAATGTGAAAATACCACCATAGACATGAACTAAATAAAGAAAACCCAAATTAACATTTCTGTTTTGTTTTGAAATAGAATTTACTGAAGCGTGTACTCTGAATGGGTAAAATTTGAAAAAAAAATCCAAATTTGACATACCTTTTTCAAATCGTTGTAGCTAAAAAAAAAGGACACCACCATATATATTTTTTTTCATTTTTTCATTCATCATAAATAGATCTGCCAAAAAAACAATGATAGAAAAAAAGTTTAATACTTTGAAAAAAATGGCTCATGACATTGATACACCCTTAAGTTCAGTTTAGTTTGTTTTTCAAATTACAATTCATAGAGGATAACTGTTTTTTTCAGTGTAAGATCGAAATTTAATCCATTGAGTGAACATCAGACGTTATATTTTCACGAGTGGCGAAGCCACGAGTGAAAATATAACAGTCTGCTGTTCACGAAATGGATTAAATTCGATCTTACACTGAAAAAACACAGTTATTCTATTTATTTATGCTTTAAAGCCACTTTTTAAACGAAATTGTTTCAAAATTGAAAGCGAACGTACATTATTTATCCCGTGTTGAGCCCCACGTTTTATGTCGAACACATGTGGCGTGACAGTTGGCGGTATAATGACGTCATCCGAATTACTTCGTTGCTCCCGAGTTTGGATTCGTGCTCTTCCGGTGAGTAGTTCGCGACAAATCGGACTGCCGGATTTTAACGATAAGACACGATTGACTACGATTCTTGGGGAGCCCTACGGGGAAAATTCATAATAAAAGCGATTGGTGATAATCCACTGCAGTGGATTACCAAGTGATCATCCACTGCTTTTTCGTGGTAATCCACCGAAAAGCATAAATAAAAAGTCATCTTTATCTTGTGTATGATATTTGACATGTTGTTTTAATGCTTCTTGCTTATAATCTCTTATAACTACATGTATAATCAGAGTGGTAGTGTACAAAGTGATTATTGATATGTTATGTAACTACTGATGTGCACTGCATACAAATAAATAAAATGTCTACATTTAGAAATGCTGTACTGAACAGCTAGTTTTGTGGTAACTTATATCAACTAGCACCTTTTTGAACCATTCAGTTAGGGTGTCATTGTTACAATTATATTCATTGCAAAACATAGACGAGGTGTTTGGGACCCGTTTCATAAAACATCGTACGACAAAAACGGTCGTAAGTTAAAACTTAAAAATACAACTAATTTCTGATTTCTCCATCTAATCCTGTATTGTTACATTTTTTTTGAAGTCGTCTTTTCAAGACGATTCCGAAGAGATGTCACACTACAGGATTAGAAGGAGAAATAAATAATAATTGATACTTTTAGAATCTGACATACGACATCATTTGTCGTACGAAGTTTTATGAAACTGGCCCCTGATCTGGATCCAAACCCGAGCTTATTCTATTTCAGTGTTACGACGTTATCCTATATCAATGAACTTATTTTAGATATACCAAACCTACAAAAACCAACAGTCGTACCCATTGCTAACAGTTTGGTGCCTGATCTGACACCTTTTCTACACGTGCGTTTACATTAAGTTTCGTAGAAACGTGGGAAACTAACGTTTTTGTGCATCACACTAAAATGTTTTCGCTCGCCCTCTTTTATATACATGCAGTTTTGAGCATGTGATAAGTACATGTACATACACAAATATATATACAGTGCTCCCTCTCTATAACGACCCTCCTTACAACGACCCTTGCCGCTGTTCCCTAAACTGGACAATAATATCTAACGCTTTTACAACTAAAATATAGTCTGCTTCAAATTGCCGTCTGTTCTTTTTCTCAAAGTAACACCTTGAACTCAGATTAGACGCCGCGTTACAGGGCGTCTGATCTGGAGTAAGGCTGTTAGTAAATGTAAGTAAGCCAATTTCCCTCCCTATAACGACTCCCTCCGAACAACACACATATTTTTTGTCTCCCATTGGGTGTCATTGTAGAGAGGGAGCACTGTAGATGCTGAGAACATCTATCTAACATTTCAGCATACACACATCAAACCCTAACCCTATAAGTGTAGAGTCTGGAAGTCGGTTTTTTCTAGTTTAAACGAAACTAAACACAATCCACTTAAATATAGAAATCTACAGCTTTTTGTACACCAATGTTGATAATTTAGTTTGCTCTTAGTGGCAAATAATTTGACGCCTGATCGGATGGTATCATTGGTCTGGCTCCAGACAGTTTACAGTCTTCTCAACTGTAATATTGCATAGTGATCCCTCCCTACAGCGGTCCTCCAAACAACGACTCCCCCCTTACAACGAAACTTGCCGCAGTTCCCTAAATAGGACAATTATGTCTAACGCTTTACTACTGTAACATCGTCTGCGTAAAGTTGTCGTCTGCTGTTTTTCTCAAAGTAACATGTTGAACATTTTGACAAAATAAAATGACGAGTAACAAACAGCTTGAATCCAGATCAGACGCCGCGTGACGCGGCGTCTGATCTGGGTTCAAGCTGTTTGCAAATGTAAATAAATTTACCTGTATATAACGTCTCCCTCCGAATAACGCACCCATTTTTGTCTCCCATTGGGTGTCGTTGTAGAGAGGGGCGCTGTATTACAAACTATATGCAAACCGTTGTCAACCACACCACTTAACCATTAATTTTTGTTTAATATACGCTCTTTGATGTCTCATATCTATATTATATATATAATTTTGTTCGAATAATATTTGACCAGAATTGATATCTATATACATATTAACGTCAGTCTTCCATGCCACATTTCCTCACGTCAAGCTGTGTTATCGGAAATTAAATGGCTGTGGTGTTTCCTTGTGTACTATTAAATATCTGATGGTTAAAGCAAGGACAAATATATACTATATACGCCTTTAATGGCCCTTTAGGAGGCACGCAACGGTTTTATAGGGAAATGTTGGAATTGGCCCCGGTCAAATTTCTTAATATAAGGCTATTGGTAAGTTTTAAAGTATTTTTGAAGATGAAAAAAATTATTTTAGGGGAGAATGCATAAATATTATCACTTTGTGGCATGATTTAAATAAAATGCGCACTAAGATGGTGACTTTTTGTAGTCGGATGGGTATAAGATTGGGGCAGTCTGGAAATCAGTGGTTCGGGCTAAATAAACTGGGAATCAGCATCATTTTACTGGTGGGTGCAGACACATGAAAATTGTGCAAAATCGACCTGGAATCCCTATTGTTTGTGCAAAAGATCCTAAAAGCAACAGGTACAGTGAGTCTGAAAATACTTTTCACTAAGTGACAACCCTAGGCGAACACTTTGAGGCTTTTTGTCATGGGTTTTCGCGACCATAACAAACTTTAAATTTGGCCACAGAGGAATCTGAACGTGTGCTTATGTGGATGGTTTATGCTGTTTTGTTATGCCTAGAGATGTATTTACTGATATGGGACTGAGTTTTGATTCTGGTTTATGCGTGAAAGTCAGGAGGAGATAAATATAGATGTCAAGGAGACCACCGGTGTCGAGATTTCAGAAAAAACCGTTGTGTGCCTCCTTATGTATTTCATTTATTCTTCCGCTATATGTACCTTAAGAAATGTTTTCTATTACCCTAGCAGATGGCAGCTGAAAGCATGTTGAAAGTAAAGCAAAATGCGCCCTAAGGCGCATTTTGCTTAACTTGCAACATGCTTTTTAAAGGTGGTTACTTGTTTTCATAACTAGAAACAAGCTATGTGGTAACTGGTTAACCAAGTAATACCGAACGTATCTCTGATCCATATTCATAATTATAACAACACAGTTTGAAACACCACATCAAATTTATTGTAAAACCTCTCAATAACGACCACAAAATTGTGCCAAATTAGGGGTTTAAGAAAAATGACTGCTTAAAGCAAGGTGACAGTATAAAACCGTATTTCTTTAAATACATGTAATTATATTCCGCTGCATTTCATTTGCTTTTAGTTTCTTTTATAAAGGGGATATGATAGCGTCCTCTACAATAAGGACAGAGACTTTGAAGTACTTTATCTGTACAGGGAATGTCAGTAGTCAGGTAGGATAGTATAGTCAATAAATTTATAAAATCGCGCTTAAAATTTTGGAAATCTTAGGATATGTTTGAGCGAGGTATGGTTACCCTGAAGTCATATTTGGGTAACACCTGTGAATTTACGAATATGGGTTTGATAATTCATATTTACTGAACTTGGTTTTTATTTCAATGTCACTGCAACTTTTTGACAAGTTTAGTGCAGCCTTTCCTCGGCGACATTCCAGAAATACAGAATTGGGATGCTTAAGGGCAATTTTATGGCATAATGTATAGTCATATAGTTGACTAAACGTTATTTATTTCCAAATAAACGCGTTTGTGCTCAAAACAATTATGTCGATTGCAGTTTTGAACCAGAATAGACACGGAGTAATTGTGTACCAGGGGTCAGTTTTACTAAACTACTTACGCAAAATTTTTGCGTAAGTCAAACTCGTTTAACTCTTATTTTTCGATCATAAACGTTTGCAAACAGCAAATAGCCAGATCAGAGTACGCGCTAAAAGCGCGTCCTCTGATCTGGCTATTTGCTGTTTGTAGCAAGTGATAATGAAAAATATCAATTAAAATTTAAAATTTTGACTTACGCAAATAATTTGCGTAAGTTGTTAAGTAAAACGGGCCCCTGATCAGTCCCAAACCGTTTGCCACTCGAAATACTCGAAACAGTTTGCCACTTTTATTAACATCAATTATGTAATGTTATTGCACTGCGTCGGCATGTCATTTCATATGACCCTTTTCACTACTTTTACGCAATTTATTCCACAGGTACTAGACACGTAGATCTATAGATATATTTGTTTTTTACTAGACTTCTATTAGGCTGCCGTATATTAATATACATGTACACGGTAGTAATAGAAGTCTAGTAAAAATAAAAATAAAGTTTTTAATAGAAATAGATATATGTGTCAAGTACCTGTGATTTATTCCAGCATAAAAGAAAATAGTTCCACTTTATATATTCATGAATATGCATCGTAAGAAATATTTCTACATCCTATAGCAGATGGTAGTTTAAAGCAGGCTGGAACCAGTTTCAACCTGTTTTAAGGGGTGACATGTTTTTAAAACTACAAACAGGCTATGGGGTCAGGTGTTGCACAGGAACTATTAACTTTTTATTAACTGAATACAATAAAATAATTCTCACATTACTTATTTCCATATGCAGTTAACGGCTGCTTTTCAGAAAGCTTCCCTTTGTTGTTGCGACACTACTCTCGTTATCTGTTCCAACACAACTCTTTATCCCCTGAAACTTCAAATGGACGATTCCATTTCGCAATATTGGCTGGTCAATTTTAGACTATTTAGGGTTGGGTTTTTTTTAATAATAAATTGCAAAATGACAAACAGTGAAGTCCCTGATCAGAGGGCTCCTGCAGGAGCCCTCTGATCTGGAACTTCACTGATTGCATAGGGCAAGTGTACTCTTAACAAGTACACACTTGGTAAAGAATGCATATATGCGTCACTAGGGCTGAATGAGTTAACAGGGTTATGCTGAACCAATGCTGTCCTAAGCAACAGTTCGGAGTCAGATCAAACGCTTTGTTACTCGGCGTCTGACCAGACTCTAACCTATTTGCCGTCAGCATTTTCAAAATCGTATCATATTCGACATTTTATTACATGTCTTTTGCCTTTAGCGTTAGTAATGCCAATGGAGCACTACGTACACGGTTTCGTAAATTACGATATTTACGAAATTTAATATTTTCATCTTGCCGTTTTTGTCTTGTTTGTTTTCTGCAAGGCACTCAAATTTCGAGTGTGCAGGGCGACTGGTTGAGATTAACATTTTACCTGCCGATCGTAATTTGACTGTAATTTTCAAACATGTTGGATCCAGATCAGACGCCGCGTAACGCGGCGTCTGATCTGGATCCAAATTGTTTGACACTCGTCTTTATGTGTCCTATATATATGAATGATAATGTAATAAATTTTGCAGTCAAAATTTTCAAGTAGGCGTGATGATGCCAGAATAAGAGTAAGTACGGTTGTGTCGTGATCAGAACGTGAAAAACATCCGACACAATAAAATTCTATCAATTATATGTTTTTAGTATTGTAACTGAATATTTCAGCAACATATTTAATATCACGGCGAATCTGACTCTCTTCTTTTTTTTTCTTTGATACACTTATCATGCTATAAAAATCGTTTGCTTCCAAATACATGTAGTCGCAAGTAATATGTTTGATATTAGTGGTTATAGTATTTTCGACTATATAAACACAGATTAAAAGAGTGTTCCAAACCGTTTGGGTCCTGATCTGATTCCGATATTCTCGATGTCTGATCAGGATCCGAACAATTTGGAAATGTAAGAAGATTAGGATTTGGCTGGGTAAGTGCGAAGTTAATAATTATCATGTTTAGCGCGGCTACTCCTTCAGTAGTAGACAGTTTAGATCCAGTTCCAACCCTATCTTGGCATCAAGTCAGGAACAAAAACTGTTATAGACAAGTAGTTAAATCTTACCCTGCTTGCGGCGGATATGACTGCCACATGTAGTGATTACCTTTTGCAAACAATTTGGATCCAGATTAGACGCCGCGTTACGCGGCGTCTCATCAGGATCCAAACTATTTGTCATTCTGACCCTGAATTTAAAATAAATTTTGAAAGTTCAAATTTTAGAACAGTAGCAGACGATAATTGGTGCAGACGAAAACATTACCCAGCATGCACAAAAGTTAAAAGGATATACAGATCCACAGACGACATTTAGAAACAGACGATAAGTTTACATAACAAAACGAACATTTGCGTGTTCTTTTGCTATTCAACCCTTTACTGCAAGGATATCGCCTGCCCACACAAAACATGTCGTCTGCTTCTTGTCAAAATTAGATTTAGACAATTTGACTGATGAGTCATCAATGTAAGTGTCAAACAGTTTTGATCCTGACAAGACGCCCGAGTTACTCGGCGTCTGATCAGGATCAAAACTTTTTGCAAAGAATAGTTGCATTCTGAGTTTGTCAGTGAAATGATTAAAGTAGGATCATGTCATGTGAGTGAGGCACGTTCGCTTCTTGAGGCACGCTGCCACCTACACAAACGTGATAATTCTTATTTATCTCTTACCATGCTAGCGGCGGATATGTGCCACAGTGATTACCTTTGCAAACAGTTTGGATCCTGATGAGACGCCGCGTAACGCGGCGTCTCTTCAGGATCCAAACTGTTTGACAAGTTCTTACCCTGTTTTGAAAAGACATTTAGAAAAATATATTTTTCGATATAATTTTGTTCAAAATTCCAGATAGGTAATTAAATTAATATTAATATATAAACTGCTCTTTTCTAATATTTCGACCTCTAAGGGCCTTTTTCAAAGAAAATCACGTCAAAACACACGTCAATTTTTGTTACATGCATTCAGCCATAAAATCAAAGAGAATAATTCGAAATATTAGAAAAGAGCAGTTTATATATTAATATATATTTTTCGAACAATAGCAGACGACAAATGATGCAGGCGAATTAATTACCCAGCATGCAAAGAGTTAAACATGGAGAGTTGGGAAGGAATACGTTTTTCTTCAAGTTCTCACTTAATACGATTATTCTGAAATAATAATTTCTCACATAACTAGTTACAACGACCCCTGTTTTCAATAGCGAACAACGATCGCGAATATCCTTGTCTCCAACATAATTATTATGTGAGATCACTTCGATGACGTCATTCTAACGTCACTATTTATAAAGGCTTTATTACGTCACTTGGATTCTAAAATGCTAATTGCTTCAGAAATACATTATATTGTTGGTTAATCTGTCGCTCGTCGATGTATGAGACAAGGCTCGCTTAATAACATTTCAATTCTAGACTCGGTTGAGATCAGGCAGCTAGTCTTAAATGTATACATCGACTCGTGACAGATCCTATATGTCCATTGCAAAGAATATGGAACCAGATCAGACGCAAAGTGACTCGGTGTTTGATCAGCTTCCAAACATTTTAAAACTCTGATCACGAAGTACTTAGACATTACTTCGTGCTTTGATTAAAATGATGTTTCAATATTGCCAAAACACGTTTCTATTTTCTATTGCAATGCTTTTGCGTTTCGTTTCCTTTTAGTCCATTTCTCAATAAGTACGCCTTTATACGTTTAAATAATGTCTACACTGAAGAGAATATTTCCACGTTATACAGTCATGAATTATGCACCATAAGGAACGTTTCATATATCCTAACAGATGGTGATATATATGTTACAAAGATAACGTGCAATCAGGGATTACGCGTATCACTGTGCGTTTTAGGGTTTACGCGTAATCACTGTACGTTTTAGGGAATTGATTAAATGTCCCTTTTTTCATCAAATAAATAGATTTGTATTATCATGCCATTTATTTTGGTTTAAAACATCATGCTTTCTTGAAATATCATGGTCTTATGAACGTTCATACACAGTTTCTCGCACAGTGAATAAAAATAAGTGAAAAGTGTTCATATAAGCAAGGACAATTAAAAAGCAAAGACATCTATCTTGTTAATAAGTTAACAAAATATTTCATAGCGTGGTACTAGCCTTTGAACTTAATGAACTAAACAAGGTAAGATTCATTACTTTAACCGACAGTAACCGCCAAATATTTATAAAGAATCAACGAAAAGCGTCAAAATTACGCCTTTTCCCTGGGAGATTTAGGGGTTTCGTGAAATCCCTGATATTTCAGCGATTTCACGTATTCCCTGATTACACGTAATCCCTATAACATATATATCACGAGAATGGGTTGTTATGCGGATTCGTTTTGAACCAGATAACAGCCCATTCTCGTGATATATTTTCCACATCAATTCCAAGGAATTTATTATCCTCTTAATAAGATGGTTATGACTGTTAATAATGTAAAAGGTTTTAACAATTGAGATCACTCTGAAGAAATATGTCTATGTAATACGAGTAATTACAATATGACTCGATACATCCTTCTGAAATTACATCCACCCTTAGAGTATACGGCTATTATCTCCTTCACTCTCAATGACGCTTCAAAGCGCGTTTGCAAACAGTTTGGGTCCTGATCAGACGCCGCGTAACGCGGCGTCCGATCAGGACCCAACTGTTTGACACTCGTTTTGAAATTTCTTTAGTCATACTGCCTTATTTTTAAAACTTTGAAACGACATTGCAGACAACAATATTGAAGCAGACGACAATGAAACGGTGAAAGGGTAATACTCTCCCGAATAATTTGGTAGTGAAGGGGTTAAGGCGGGAACAAAAACCCGGTACCAAAGAATCTGATTGATGTTCTAGGCTGTAATTTAGTCTCTATAGAAGTAATAATCTTATTAAAATACATTTCAACTAATAGTCATATTTGTGTCCCGATATAGACCATATCTATCCATAACGGTAACAATAAGATTGCGTGTGCCAAAAAAGAACTTGCTCGCAGCGCATATGTTCGAAATATGTCAAATTGCTTCAAATTACTTTCCAGCACCTTTTAACCCTTTCACTCTTAATGACGCCAAAAAGCGTGTTTGCAATAAGTTTTTATCCTGATCAGACGCCGCGTAACGCGGCGTCTGATCAGGATCCAAACTGGTTGACACTTGTTTTGAAATTACGTCAGTGATACTGCCTTAAATCTAACTTTGAAACGATATTGCAGACACCAATATTAAAGCAGACGACGATATGGAAAAAGAGTTTTAGGGTAAACCGTCGACTTGATGACTTGTTAATTCGAAATTGCCAAAGGATACCATACCCGTAATTCAAAGTTAAACCATTGCTTAGCAACGCTTTATCTTTGAAATTTTGATGTTTTCGACTTTTAAAGCAAGCTGGAATCGTCACAGTTCAACTATAGGAATATATAAGTACAGTAAAATACGGTACTCGATACTTCAAATTGGATTAAATAGACCATACCTGTATTCGATATATATTTAGCTTCGATAAATCGATATCGCCTTTAAAGTCGACCATAACCGTATTTCAAAGTTAAAACGCGGCTAGGCCACGTTTGAACTTTAAAATATGGGTATGATCTGACTAAAGCGAGTTCGAATAGTTTCAACTGTAAGTTTTGAACTAATCTAGCCAAAAGGCAGCCCAAAGGTCTGTTGTATGTATGAAAATTGTACGTACATATATAGTATGGAAAATGTTAAAAAGTGCGATTATAACAAACTTAATTGGAAGCAAGTCATTTCTGTTTGAAGTTTCAGGGGTGTATACGAAACCCCCTTCACTGCAATGACGTCATCAAATTTAAACAATTGTCGTCTGCTTTTATTTCTCAATTTCAAAATTCAGATATTTTGACGTAAGAAATATTGAGATCAGTGTCAAACAGTTTGGTTCCTGATCAGACGCCGCGTTACGCGGCGTCTGATCAGGAACCAAACAGTTTGCAAATAGCTAATGTACTTGGGGTAAGGCAGTGAAAGTGTTGATACAAGATTGACTGTAGTTGAATTCCTGGTAAAGTCATGTTTAATCCATCTACGATTCATCCATTAATCAGTGAGTGACATTTGCCTCTGAGTATTCTGACAGATTGTAATCAGATAATATCAACCCTTTCACCTGCACAGGCTGCAACAGTCGATTTTTAAAACCTGCTTGGATACTGATCAGACGCCGAGTAACTCGGCGTCTGATCAGGTTCCAAACAGTTTGACACTCGTATCGATATTTCTTTAGTCATACTGCCTAAACTCGATCGAACTCTTAAACAACACCAATGATACCGGAACTAAAGCAGACGATATTTTTTAGATGTCAGGGTTCGAACACACGATACAGTATTAGTGTGAAAGGTATTTATTTGAACGTTTCCGATATCCAAGAAGATAGCGACTTAGATCACGAATTCCTCGACCATTGGCGTAAATATGTAGATCAGTCCGTGACTAACTCACACATTGGTCTATATTGGTACATGTACCAGGAATGGAATATATTCACCAAGCCATTCCCCATATCTCGAACAAATGCCGGGAACCAATTACATGTACAGTTAAGCGACTACTGATTGAAGAGTTAGGGCTGCTTTTAAATAGAGATGATCGCTCCTAAAGGAGCCTTCTGCAATACTTTTGTCCTGCATTATTTGCCGCATGTCTTGAATACTACACATATATCGGTGCTTGAGTGGTCGCTTAACCCTTTACCACCAAATAGCCAGTTTTTAGTTTTGAAGACAGGTAAACAATTAAAGCAGGTTGAAAGTAAAGCAGAATGTGCCTTAAGGCGCATTCTACTTTACTTTCAGCCTACTTTAAAGCTACCACTTGCTAGAATAAAGGAATATTCATGATAATATATATTCATGACTGTATAAATTGGATCTATTTTCTTCAGCGGATGAATAAACTGAATGCGGTAAAAGGCGCTTATATAGGGAAAAGGGTTAATACAGGCTTGGCCGTACACGAAAATAGAGCCCAATCCTGTACTGACGGCTTGGCTGTGCACGAAAATATAGCCCAATCCTGTACTGACGGATTGGCTGTGCACGAAAATAGAGCCCAATCCTGTACTGACGGATTGTCTGTGCACGAAAATAGAGCCCAATCCTGTACTAACGGCTTGGCTGTGCACGAAAATAGAGCCCAGTCCTGTACTGACGGCTTGACTGTGCACGAAAATAGAGCCCAGTCCTGTACTGACGGCTTGGCTGTACACGAAAATAGAGCCCAATCCTGTACTGGCGGCTTGGCTGTGCACGAAAATAGAGCCCAATCCTGTACTGACGGATTGGCTGTACACGAAAAAAGAGCCCAATCCTGTACTGACGGATTGGCTGTACACGAGAATAGAGCCCAATCCTGTACTGACGGCTTGCCTGTGCACGAGAATAGAGCCCAATCCTGTACTGACGGCTTGGCTGTGCACGAGAATAGAGCCCAATCCTGTACTAACGGCTTGGCTGTGCACGAGAATAGAGCCCAATCCTGTACTAACGGCTTGGCTGTGCACGAGAATAGAGCCCAATCCTGTACTAACGGCTTGGCTGTGCACGAGAATAGAGCCCAATCCTGTACTGACGGCTTGGCTGTGCACGAGAATAGAGCCTAATCCTGTACTAACGGATTGGCTGTGTACGAGAATAGAGCCCAATCCTGTACTAACGGCTTGGCTGTGCACGAGAATAGAGCCCAATCCTGTACTGACGGCTTGGCTGTGCACGAGAATAGAGCCCAATCCTGTACTGACGGATTGGCTTTGCACGATAATAGAGCCCAATCCTGTACTAACGGCTTGGCTGTGCACGAGAATAGAGCCCAATCCTGTACTAACGGCTTGGCTGTGCACGAGAATAGAGCCCAATCCTGTACTGACGGTTGGCTGTGCACGAGAATAGAGCCCAATCCTGTACTAACGGCTTGGCTGTGCACGAGAATAGAGCCCAATCCTGTACTAACGGCTTGGCTGTGCACGAGAATAGAGCCCAATCCTGTACTAACGGCTTGGCTGTGCACGAGAATAGAGCCCTATCCTGTACTAACGGCTTGGCTGTGCACGAGAATAGAGCCCAATTCTGTACTGACGGCTTGGCTGTGCACGAGAATAGAGCCCAATCCTGTACTGACGGCTTGGCTGTGCACGAGAATAGAGCCCAATCCTGTACTAACGGCTTGGCTGTGCACGAGAATAGAGCCCAATCCTGTACTAACGGCTTGGCTGTGCACGAGAATAGAGCCCAATCCTGTACTGACGGCTTGGCTGTGCACGAGAATAGAGCCCAATCCTGTACTAACGGCTTGGCTGTGCACGAGAATAGAGCCCAATCCTGTACTGACGGCTTGGCTGTGCACGAGAATAGAGCCCAATCCTGTACTGACGGCTTGGCTGTGCACGAGAATAGAGCCCAATCCTGTACTAACGGCTTGGCTGTGCACGAGAATAGAGCCCAATCCTGTACTGACGGCTTGGCTGTGCACGAGAATAGAGCCCAATCCTGTACTGACGGCTTGGCTGTGCACGAGAATAGAGCCCAATCCTGTACTAACGGCTTGGCTGTGCACGAGAATAGAGCCCAATCCTGTACTGACGGCTTGGCTGTGCACGAGAATAGAGCCCAATCCTGTACTGACGTAATGGAAAACTAAGATTCTAAGAATTTACGGATGTAGGATGGAACATAACAAATGTTGAATAAGCAATCGTTTCCTACAGCATACAATTCCATTTTTCTAAACAAAATAAATCGCTGTGGTTTGACTGTCCATAACAATTGTCTCTTGGAGACTATTCTAATAAGACGTCACAGTATTTTGTTCGGTGGAGCAATAGTAAGAACTATAATAACTTGATCTGTAATTTGAACGAGTATTATTTACATATTGTTTCATAATATCTGTAACACTTTAAAAAGTGTAGTCTCTCCTCTATTAAGGTATGTTTACGAAGTGAAGAAGACGTTTTTCTTTCCCGGGTAAACGAAGCCCGTCGGAAACACAAACGCAAAAGAATGAAACCTAAAAAAACCATTACAATTGTTTGAAAATATAAGGATTTGTTTTTTATCTGCGTGGTAATTTGGTAAACAGTGGATCCATACTGTTTCAATGGACGTCGTTGTTTCAACATAACCTCGTTTTTTCGTGAATGATATAGAGGATAATTGATTTTTTCAGTATAAGATAGAAATTTAATCCATTGAGTGAACATCAGACGTTATATTTTCACGAGTGGCGAAGCCACGGGTGAAAATATAACAGTCTGATGTTCACGAAATGGATTAAATTCGATCTTGTACTGAAAAAAATACAATTATTCTATTTATTTATGCTTTTAAGCCACTTTTTAAACGAAATTGTTCGACAATTGAGAAAGCGAAAGTAAATGATTTAACCCGTGTTGAGCCCCAACTTTATATCAAACACATTTTCGAAACAGTTTCCCGTACGATGACGTCACTTATTTATTGATTTGACGTCATCTGAATTACGTCGTTGCTCCCGAGTTTGGATTCGTGTTCTTCCGTTGAGTAGTTCGCGACAAATCGGACTGCCGGAATTTAACGATAAGACACGATTGACTACGATTCTTGGGGAGCCCTACGGGGAAACTTTATAATAAAAGCCCCCGTGGCGATAATCCCACTGCTTGAAGCAGTGGATTACCAAGTGTTAATCCACTGCTTTTTCCCGGTAATCCACTGAAAAGCATAAATAAAACGTCTTCTCCTCTGTACCTCAAATCATCATGTACAGTGAAGAATACTGTTATTCTTTCCCGTTTTAAAAGCAAACGAAACGTAAGCGCAAAGTATTAATATGTAGACAACATCTTCGAAAAGTTCTTAGAATTCATTTTAATCTGAGTGGCAAACAATTAGGAGCCTGATAAAACTACGGAATTTCGGCGTCTGATCTGGCTCCAAACTGTAAACATTAACTAAAGCATAAACGCGTTTATTGGGAAAGAAAAACGTTTTCTCCATTTTACAAACCAACAAATGTGATTCTTCAAGAGCTTTGTGAAAAGAAATGGTATTTTGTTTCTCCAGAACAACGTTTGGATATCAATCTTCATTTCTTCTGTTATAAAGATATTTATCAAAGCTCAATTATGACATTATGAGAAAAAAATCACGGTCTGCTTTAAAGCGACTCGCAACCAGATGGTGCATTAAAAATAGTAATTTGTAAATATGTGTCAAACGCTTATATAAATGATTAAGAATTAGTTTAGGATAAGAAATTCTGTTTAAAAAAAAGTATTTCAATAAAAAAAAATATTGGTCTCTGGTGGGATTCGAACCCGGGGCCCGGCATTGGCGGACAGAAGGCAAAATAGGGGAAACCTCTTAGACCAATGGACCACGGAACTATCCGTTTATCTCGGATCGATTTAACGTATTTCAATGTGTAGCGATCGAAAGTGCATACAACTTCGTAATTCGGCTCGGGTTTATGTCTGAGCCCGTGTAGAGAAGCAACAACAACAACTATACCGTCTACTAGTCGGTATAGAAAAACGATGGAAAATATCTAAAAATCTAAGATTCGGTGACGATTCTTGAGACTTTTTTTGGGCTGATCATATTTTTTTAATGTCAGAAGCCAAATAATGCCACAAATTTGCTTTTATTTGAGTATTTTATTTTATTTTGACAAGTACAGTTGCGAGTCCCTTTAAGGCTGTCATCTGCAACGTTTGGTGTAAAACACATAATTATATTCATTTTGACCCAAGAAGCCCAATACTACAAGCAAACAGTTGTGGATCTGGATCCCGACCTAACGTCTTTCACTTTCACTGACATACATAACTGCAACCGACTGTGCTAACAAAATAAATTACATTCGACTTTGCAAACAATTTGGACCCTGATCAGACGCCGCATAACGCGGCGTCTGATCAAGATCCAAACTGTTTGACTTTCATTTCTATAGTTCTTCGGTCTCATTGCTAGAAATCTTAGATTGAAAAATTACTTTAAGCAGCAATATATAAAAAGACGTTAAATGGCAGTAAAAGGGTTAAAGCAGACGATTTAATTGTCCGTTGAAAGGGTTAAGTTTTCAATCGTTTCTTGTGACACAACTGGGATTTTGAAACAGTTAAAGTTAAAGAGACTTCCCGTTCTTGAGACTGATAAGTATCAAACCTGTTTGTCACTTATATTCTTGAAATATCTGAGAATTCACCACAATATTCAAACCTTTTGAAATATTAATTGTAATGTTCTTAGAGATGTTTTCCGTTGGTAAAAACAATGTTTTACCTTTCAATGATCAATTGTATCCATTTTAACATCTCTAACAACATTACAATGTAGAATTCAATGGATTTGAAAATTTTGGTAAATTCTCAGAAATTTCACATTTTGACAATTTCCTCGGGTTTCACCTACAGGACCTAGATATATGTAAGTGTAAAATTATCAGAATCCATAAAATGAACCCTTGGCAATATGTCTCCAAATTTAAAAGAAATCGAACAAAAATGATGAAAGTTATGCGGTGAGAAAGTGATAGGTTCAATGCATTGGTTTTACCCTTGGTGCTTAACAAACTTTGAATAGTATATTTAGAATTGTCATTTTAAAGGACATTTATCTCCTCATTGCGGTGACGTCATCTGCATGCCTTCTGATTTTTTTTCTCAAATTAGATTTTAGGAAAAATTTAATTGCAGAAACATTGAAACACTGCCAAAAACTCTCGGTATCTCAAACAGACCCAAGCTGTAAACAATGTTTACAGATGTCATTGCACTTTAGGTAATGCGGTGACAAGGTTAACCCCTTCACTGCCTTACTTCGAGTACACTGGCTATTTGCAAACAGTTTGGATCCTGATCAGACGCCGCGTGACGCGGCGTCTGATCAGGATCCAAACTGCTTGACCCTCGATGATGAATGTTAATATCTCTTTAGTCAAAAAAACTAAACTTTAAATTTGATAGATTAAAGCAGCCGATACTTGTTTAAAATTGATGACGTCATGGCAGTGAAGGGGTTCAGATTGAACTTGAATATTAACATGTTACCGCGGATGGCACTTTGAAGTAGATAACGTTAAGGGAGCAAAGGTTTGCGACATAAAAGTGTTTACGGAACAACACTACAGTGGAAAATACATTAAATTATTTCCCATTTAATCGCAAACGAAACGCAAATGCATTTCAATGAAACGAAGAAAAGGACAAATTTGGACAATTTTGAATACTCATTTGAATCAGAGAGGCAACTATTTTTTAGCCTGATCAGACGCCGGGTGACCCAAACTGTTTGCAGCGAAAATAAAAGGTTTAGCGTAAACACGTTTATAGAGAAAGAATAACGTTAATGCCACTGTATGAAATGTTATCGGTACAAATAAAACAACTAATCCGTATCATCTTCGGTTCGGCTCGGCAAAATATTTACCTACACTTTTATCCACATCAAACACCGAGTAACTCGATTCGAAACGTTTTCTAAGCAGATAATCAACTTAGCTCGGCACGTTTTACGTCATAGCTCTTTGCAAAGAAAGCCCCTGGAGATACAAAGGTTATTGGCCAGAAAATCTGCAAAGATCTGCTAGTGGTTGTGTAATCTGTATTGTCTCTTTGGCTTTCTACAGGGGAACGGATTTTATTCGTTCCCAATTCACGTGCTTATGCTTAACCCTTTACCTCATAGTCTGTTTATAGTTTTGAATACAGGTGACCACTTAAAGCAGGTTGAAAGTGAAGCAGAATGTGCCTTAAGGCACATTCTGCTTTACTTTCAGCCGGCTTTAAGCTAAAATCTGCTAGGCTATATAAAATAATTGTAATGGTAATTGTTCATGAGGATATAAACTGGAACTATTTTCTTCAGCGGAGGAATAAATTAAATACGCTAAAAGTCGCTTCTATGGGGGAAAGGGTTAAACAAGAACAGTCAAATTTCGATATCTAGAATTCGCTTAACCCTTATTCGGGTGAGTTTTACCCCATTCACCGCTTTATTCAGGGCTCCAGATAAGAGGTAGTTTTTTTCAACAAAATCAACATTTTCTCACTCATTTTAGCACCAAATCCTATGGTGTTACTACTCATTAGAACGAAGAGACGATTCTAATGAGTAGTGGCACCATAGGGTTTAATTCAGAAATAAAGATTTTAGTTTTTGAAAAACTACCCTTATCTGGTGCTCTGTTTATTGTCGTCTGATTCAGTATTGCTGTTTGTAAGACACGTTTCAAAGTTTTTGTATAACTTAAAAAATATCGATAAGAGTGTCATAAAGTTTGCATCCTGATCAGACGCCGCGTTACGCAAACTGTTAAAGCGTCATTGAGAGTGAAAGGGTTAACTTAAACTAACAGTATTCCTACAAATGAATTGCGTTATTAAAACTCCGTCAATTACGTTTTAACTCTGAAATACGGATATGTTCGGCATGACCGATTTCGAGATATATAAGTTCGACTGTATTTCCATTTTAAAACAGTTTGGAGTCTGGCAAGGTTACAAGCTGTTTTAGTACTAGATTTCAAGAAATCAATATTTTACACTTAAATGCATTGCGTTTGCGTTTTGTTTCGTTTTAATGGGACATAATAACATCTTTCCTATTTTTGTTTACAATCTGGAAGAAAATAAAGCGGTCCAACTTTTCACGGCTGCAATGACGTCTGATTAGAATTGTCGTCTGGTGTTTTTCTCAAAGTTACATAATAGACATTTTGACAGAAAAAAACTTAATTTAAGCCAATTTCCCTCCCTATAACGACTCCCCAGAAAAATGCACACAATGTTTGTCTCCAATCGGATGACGTAGAGAGGGAGCGCTGTATTGGTACATGTATGAAACATCCTCAAGAACCATAACCAGGGCTGCCATAAGTTGACATGAAAAATCCTAAGATTTCCAAATTTGCATTTTTCAAGTGCGATTTTACGAATCGTACCTTTACCCATTAGCCTTTTTCTTGTTTTGTTGACATGCGACAACTTAAAGCAGGCTGTAAGTAAAGCAGAATGCGTCTTAGGGCGCATTCTGCTTTACTTTCAGTCTGCTTTAAGCTACTATGTTCTGGGGGAAAATCCGGAGATTTAGGAAAAATCCGGAGAAATGGCAGCCCTGCCATAACTGAATCTTAGCTTTTTAGACGTTTTCCATCAATTTATTTTGGTACTCCGTTATATGACGAATAAATCTTTTTTAAATCTTCACTCCAAATACATTTATTTCGCATACAGTTCAAATAGGATAAAACACACTGTCATATAAGACTGACCTGGTTGCCGAAGGGTAGAGCATAGGTTTGCCTTCTCCGTGTGGATTCGAATCCCTGCCGAACTCATTAATATGGTTTTCTTTGAAATAATTTTTTTTGAAATAAATGCTTTTCCGAGACTAATATTTACGTGTTTTTATAAGTGCTTGATCTGCTTTGGAGACTTGTTTTTAAATTTGGCTCTAATTGAAGGCCAGTTTGTATATCAATAATTAATTATGTTACCATACATGTAGTTCATGAACGCCGGTCAAATCAAACCTAGGTCGACATCAAAGAATGTTTCAATGTTTCTTTGCAATATAGATATAATGCGCCCTCCCTACAACGCGTCCCTCCCAACAACGAGCCCCTCTTTACAACAATGTTTGACGCTGCTTCCAAAACAAGACAACTGTGTCTAACGCTTTCTCTGCTGAAATATGGTATGGTTAAATTGTTATTTGCTGTTTTTTTTTATCAAGTTTCGTATTGGACATTTTGACAGAAGAAACAAAAACGAGTGCCAAATAGTTTGAATCCAGATCAGACGCCGCTTTACGCGGTGTCTGATCTAAATTCAAACTATTTGCAAATATAAACCAAGTCATGCTCAGCACTCTAAGGGTCTGTTTCGCCTCACTATAACAATTCCCTCCGAACAACACACACAACCATTGTCTCCAGTTGGGGTTTGTTGTAGAAAGGGAACAATGTACATGAACTGTGGAATTTATTGCAAGCGACCAATATTGAAGAATATTTTTCATCTGTGTATTTATACCAATTTCAATTTTTGAAATTATGACTCCACTAAATATGGATCCGAATACTAAACAGTTTGAATCCTGATCAGACGCCGTATAATGCGGCTTCTGATTTCGATCCAAATTGTTTGCAAAATCGACTTTATTCGCCTACTAAGGTGATGAAAGGGTTAATATAATTGGCTTACAAGACAGTATTGTACAATCATGTTACATATATCTTTAAAATACTTGTATTTTCCTGTTAACGGTTTACTTCATAATCCGGTTTCTATTCTTGAAAATAGTTCATCACTTAGAGAAGGTTGAAAACTAAGCAGAAAAAGCTCCTTGAGGCGAATTCTTCTGTACTTTCAGTCTGCTTTAAGCCTCCATCTGCAAGGGTATTGAAACTATTTCTAATGGTACATATTCGTGACTTTATGAATTGGAACTACTTTCTTCAGTGAAGGAATACATTAGCAGTGTAAGCAAGTGCATATACACTTGTAAAATCGTATGCAAAACTTCATGCTTGATAAAATGTTCACAGTGTGTAGCATTTTCAAGTAATACTTCGTAGCCTATCGGACGTCTACGTCTGTGACTATTTACACAAAAAAACAGGATATCGTTGGGCAGCTACCCGAACAAACCTCGAAAACGAATTCATAAATGGCGACCAAATTACTAAATGGCTTGCACTTCAACTGTTAAGTGCCCTTTCTCTTCAATAAACCAGCATTTTCTCATACTCTATATCTAAATGTTATTTTGTATGTGGTAAAATTGATGCATTGCAGCTGAGTTGTGCACTTTTGCGTGTGTGAACGATTCGTATATATTCGTACCCGTGAAAACTATTTAGCGCATTTATTATTGAAGAGTATTCTAGAACGTTATATGTCGTACTCCTAACGGACGTTTGAGCTCCAAGTCATTACCTGAACTCACTGGTTTTACTAAACTACTTACGCAACATTTTTGCGTGAGTCAAAATTTTAAATTTTATTTTATATTTTTTATTATCACTTGCTACAAACAGTAAATAGCCAGATCAGAGGACGCGCTGTTAGCGCGTCCTCTGATCTGGCTATTTGCTGTTTGCAAATGTTTATGATCGAAAAATAAGAGTTAAACGATTTTGACTTACGCAAAAATTTTGCGTAAGTTGTTTAGTAAAACGGGCCCCAGGCCTCCCCTCTACAACGGCCCTCCTAACAACGACTCAATCCTTACAGCGACCATTGCCACGGTTCCCTAAACAGGACACGTATGTCTAACCTGTTCACGACTGCAATATCGTCTGCTTAAAATTGTCGTCTGCTAACTTTCTCACAGTTACATAAGGGACGTTTCGATAGTTAAAACTTACAGAGTGATAAACAGCTTGAATCAAGATCAGACACCGCGTTACGCGGCGTCTGATCTGGATTAAAGCTATTTGCAAAAGGTAAGTAGTCTTAATTTTCCCCTCTCTATAACGACTCCCTCCGAACAACACACACAATATGTGTCCCTCATTAGGTGTCGTTGTAGAGAGGGAGCACTGTTATATACGGAATCGGTTACGAAATTATTGTACAGCGGAGAAAACGTTATTCTTTCCCGTTTAAACGCAAACGAAACGCAAACGCAAACCACTAAAACGTAGAAAAGTACAACTTTTGAACAATTCTGATAATTTATGTTTATCTTGGTGGCAAACAGTTTGGAGCCTGATCAGACGCCGGGCTCCAAACTGTTTGTATGGGAAATAATAGTTTTAGCGTAAACGCGTTTATTGGGAAAGAAAATAACGTTTTCTCCACTGTAGGTCGTTAACCCTACACTACCGAATATAACCGAGCGGTTAAGCAGGTAAACAGTACAAAGTTGCAAAATAAACAAATAAACAGCACAACAACTTATTTTGGAATGCAATGTAAACAAAATGCACAACATTTGAAAAACATGTTTAGCAACAACTTAACACGGAAGGGATGTTGTTGTTTTTAGAAAACAATGACGTCGTTATGAAATAATGACGTCAATAGTTAATACAGTACAGACCTTTCTAATACGACCAATTATTTTTGTTAGTTATTAGGTGTTTACCACAGGTGACTGCTTAAAGCAAGGGAATAGTAAAACAGAAAGTTCCCGAAGGGAAATTACACGTTCTTGTAAATATCGCATAAGTATAATACATGTAAAATAAAACCTCGCTATTACGATCACTAAAACGAAGGCTTATTGATTGTATAATAGAGAGGTGACAGCTAAAAGCAAGGTGACAGTGAAACAGAAAGCTCCTAAAGGAGCTTTCTGTTTCATTGTCACCTTGCTTTAAGTGGTCACCTACCGTAAACAACCTAATAATTTACATAATTTAGTGGTCGTAATAGAGAGGTTTTACTGTACATGTAATCAGAATGATAAACTGTTTGAAGTCTTTTAAGATGCTGTTTTACTCGGCATCTGTCTGGTCTCGCTCAATACTGTTTGTAGTGCATATCATTGTTTGAGAACAACGTATTTCTTGAGCTAGAATCACCCATGAAAGTAGGTCCTTACACGAGTTTGGGTGAATATGCATTTCAATTAGTAGTTCTAGCGCATATATGTTTTTATGCAAAGATCAATCTTATAACTTAATATCTTTTAGTTGCATTACAGTTATATGCAAACAGTTTTGATACATAACGGACATCGGGTAACCAGTCGTCTAATTAGGATTCGTACTGTTTAACACTCGGTATCAATATGTCGACAGTCAAATATAAAAATATCTAAACTTGAAAATAGCATTACAGAGGACGGTATTTAACAATGTAAGAGGGTGATCATTTTGGCAGATAACTGGTTAATTTAATCCTTTACCCTATATCCTGTTTATAGTTTAGCAGAATGGTGGCGACTTAAAGCGCATTCTGCTTTACTTCAGCCTGCTTTAAGCTATCATCTGTTAAGATTTACAAAATATTTATCATGGTTCATTTTTGTGACGGTAAAAATGGAACTATTTTCTTCAGTGGATATATGAATAAAATGCGCTAAAAGGCGCTTCTAAACGGTTAATTCACTAAAGTTACTGTGATGGCAATACAGTATCGTACAGTATTGCCGTAGTATAGATGTTATACTTTCGCAATAAACCTTGTGTCACTTATAAAGTGATTGTTTGGAACTCAGATATATAAAAATCTATTTTCCAATTTCAAGCACCGTCATTTTCTACATGACAATGCTTTGTGTTTAAGATTACAGTGGAGAATGTGTTATTCTTTCCCAATAAACGCGTTTACGCTAAAACTATTATTTGCAGTGCAAACAGTTTGGAGCCAGATCAGACGCCGGGTAATTGTTTGCCACCAAGATAAACAAGAATTATCAGAATTGTCCAAAAGTTGTTCTTTTCTACGTTTTAGTGCTTTGCGTTTGCGTACGTTTGCGTTTAAACGGGAAAGAATAACAGATTCTCCACTGTAAGTCCATTTAAATTAGAACTACTAACGGTGCCATACTGTATTAGTACATGCATGTGAAAAGTGCTTCAGTGGGCGAACAAGGAGTTTTGTTAACCATTGCAACACTAAAATTAACAGATAAACTCTTAAACCAACGAACAAACTACATTAACTGTTAAGCGATGTTCCATGTGGTATATTTAACTATACCAAATAGTGCAGAACCTGGTCAGAAGGCTCCTCTTGGAACCTTTTGATCTGGGTCTATATTATTTGCAATATGTTCATATATTCGACCCCTTCTATGTAAGAGTAGGTCATATAAAGACATAATTATCGTCTTGCAAATATCAAGGCACTGCATAATTTATAGCTACCAAATAGACAACTGTGCTTCGACGATGAAACTCATTACTGTACATAAATTGCTATCAGAATAAAGGCCCACGGCCATTTAAAAGATTATATAACGTTACTCTTTAACCCGTTCACTCTCAATGACGCCATGAAGCGCGTTTGCAAACAGTTTAGGTCCTGATCAGACGTCGCGTCACGCGGCGTCTGATCAGGACCCAAACTGTTTGATACTTTTATCGCTATTCATTAAGTCATACAAACTTAACTCTAACTTTGAAACGTGTCTTGCAGACAACAATACTGTAGCAGACGACAATAAAGCGGTGAAGGGGTACAAATCTCCCGAATAATTTGATCATGAAAGGGTTTAGACAGTTTTAAGAGCAAAAGTATTCCAGAAAGCCTATATTTCTGTTGAGCAAATCACAGAGGCGTTATTATTTCCAAACCGAATTCACTAATAAGCGCTTAAAACAATGAACCCTTAGCCTGCCACTCACGACTATAGCTCCATATGCAAACAGCTTGGATCCGGATGAGACGCCGAGTAACTCGGCGTCTCATCCGGATCCAAGCTGTTTGACACTCGGACAACATTTTCAGCAATATCGAGCAACTTTGAAGCACTTTGAAACTTGAAGCAGACGAGAAATATAGCGGACGACAATTTATTTGGCGGGCTAAGGGTTAATGTCCGTTGCAAACAATTTTGAGTCAGATCAGATGTCGCGTAACTCGGCGTACTGTCAGGCTCCAAACGGATTGCCACTCATACATACATACATGTATGTATTTCCATCATGAAATCAACAATTTTTCCCAAAACCTGTAACCTTTCCACATTGTATTGAATAGCGAATGCATTTTGTTTAACCTATTTAAGCCTAGTGGTTTCTTGCATGCTTATATATTGGATTAGTCCATATTTGATATAAGGGGTGCTTAATCTAAATTTTCACTTTCGTTTTGTTAAATATTGAAATTCCTATCAGCAAACAGTGTAGACTCTGATCAGACGCCGCATAATGCGGCGTCTGATCAGAGTCTATACTGTTTGCATATGTCCGTTTTATATGACGCTAGGCACAATGGATTAAACGGGACATACTACCCGCTAATGCAGGCAACACTTTTTTAAGAAGATTATAAACCATTCTATGATATTGACATGTACGAGTAACTGTAGGATGACTGTTGAAAATTGGTACAGTTTTGATCCAGATGAAAAGTCGACATGGTCAATAGTGCTTGATGCCCTGGTGAATCTTTCTGAAAGAAATGCAACCAAAAAATAAAATGTAAGACTTGTTGCAGACGACAATATCTTTTATCAATATTTGTATAAATATTTGTATCAATATTTGTATTAATATTCGTATCAATATTTGTATTAATATTAATATCAATATTTGTATCAAAAGTTGTATCAATATTTGCATCAATATTCGTATCAATATCTGTATCTATATTTGTATCAATATTTGTATAAATATTCGTATCAATATTTGTATTAATATTAGTATCAATATTTGTATCAAAAGTTGTATCAATATTCGTATCAATATCTGTATCAATATTTGTATCAATATTCGTATCAATATTTGTATTAATATTAGTATCAAAAGTTGTATCAATATTTGTATCAATATTCGTATCAATATCTGTATCAATATTTGTATAAAATATTCGTATCAATATTTGTATTAATATTAGTATCAATATTTGTATCAAATGTTGTATCAATATTTGTATCAATATTAGTATCAATATCTGTATCTATATTTGTATTGATATTAGTATCAATATTTGTATCAATATGTGTACCATTATTTGTATCAATATTTGCATCAGTATTCGTATCAATATCTGTATCTATATTTGTATCAATATTTGTATTAATATTAGTATCAATATTTGTATCAATATGTGTACCATTATTTGTATCAATATTTGTATCAGTATTCGTATCAAAATTTGTATCAATATTCGTATCAATTTTTGTAACAATATTTGTATCAATATTTGCATACATATACGACAGTCACATGATATATAAGGACCACTAAAAGGAAGGCTAACTGACTGCATAATGACAGGTGACAACTTACATGAAAAGCAAGGTGAACGTAAAACAGAAAGCTCCTAAAGGAGTTTTCTGTTTTACGTTTACCTTGCTTTAAGCAGTCACCTGCCTTAAATACCTGATAATGAACACACTTTAGTGATCGTAGTATTATAGAGTATTAACTATATTTTTATGTACATTAGCACACGTTAATCACATGATCAAGGCTGTCACACTACATGTAAATGAACTTTCAGAATCTCAAGAGACGTATGAATTGATTGCAACATTTTTATAGTTTCTATTCTCCGACTTAATTTTTGAACAGCTACAGCTACATGTATTAACCCATTATAACAATAGTGGAATCCATTATCACTGCCTAACACCTCTAAACAGTCTGGATCCAAAATAGACGTCGGGTAACCCAGTGTCAGGTCTGTTTTAAATTTGTTTTACAAGCGAACAGAGGATTAGTTTATTTTAAAAAGCCTTTTAAACTAAGTTTGAATAATTTCACAGGTTGCATTTTTCAAACAGACGGCAGTTTCGTCGGATAAGGTTTAATCAACTAAAACGTTACAGCTATCACTAAAAGTGAAGAAGACTTTATTCTTTCCCAATAAACGCGTTTATGCTAAAAAACGATGTCAAAATACAAATGCAAATAGTTTGGAACCAGATCACTGATCACATTCTAAACTGTTTGCAACTCATATTCAAATGAATCGTTAACAATTGAAAAAAATAACTTGTAGTTTTCTCCGTTTGCATTTTTCTTCTCCACTGTAAGAAAAAAAGAAAACGACGTTAATCTTTCATGTTTACACAAACATAAACGCAGTGCAATTAAATCTAGAAAAATGACAGATCTTGAAAATGTTGAAGATTCATTTTAATCTGAGTAGCAAACGGTTCCGTTTAATAAAACTTCGTACGACAAAAACGGTCTTAATTCAAAACTTTAAAATACATTTTATTTCTGATTTCTCTATCTAATCCTGTCTTGTGACATCTCTGTGGAATCGTCTTTTCAAGACAATTCCAAAAAGATGTCACAAGACAGGATTAGATGGAGAAATAGATAATAATTGAGACTTTTATAATCCGACTTACGACAACATTTGTCGTACGACGTTTTATGAAACGGGCCCCAGATCCTTGTTAATTGTTTGAACACAAACGAATAACGTCTTCTCTGTTTATTCTGTAATTCTGGGGATATAGACAATTAATTCCATTTCATATGCGGCTGTCCTCGTTTTGTTGACTTGAGTATGAACTATCTAAATAAATACCCTTTTCAAAGACTTTCAATGTTTAAATTAATCGAATTATGGAATTAACAAATTAGCATGTTTTGTATAAATTATATAGATCTATAAGATATTCTCTTAGATTAAGACATTATTTCAATGAAATTTAACTGATGTATTCATCCTCGTATTGTCACGTGATGTTATAGTTATGTTTGTGAATATCTATATGTGACTAAGATTATGCACTTTTGACAAATCTAAATAAAACATATGTTCTGTTCAGTACCATCGTAACTCCTTCTACGGATTGTTGGTTGTCATAACGGATGGTTGTTAAAGCAGACTAAAAGTAAAGCCGAAAGTTTCAGCTTAACAATTCGCTCCCATTTCACTTGAATGAAACATTTTGTCTGCTTGATTCATAAAAGAGATATATATATATATATACAATTATGATAATGCATTTGGAGCGAAGAAACATCGATATTAGTATGAAACAGTTTTGATCCTGATCATACGCTGATTTACTCTGTGTCTGATCAAGATCAAAACTATTTGCATACATCAGTGTAGTCTGAAAATGCTGAGCTGTCATAACTTTTGCCGGTCAGCCCACACCATAATGTGCCGTTTGAATAATTTAGTGTCTGCTATTAGACAATATTGACTTAATCCCTTAACTGCCATGACGTCATCAATTTCAAACAATTATCGTCTGCCTTTATTTCTAAAATTTGAATTTTGGGTATTTTGACGTAAGAAATATTGAAATGAGTGTCAAACAGTTTGGATCCTGATCAGACGCCGCGTTACGAGGCGTCTGATCAGGATCCAAACTGTTTGCAAATAACTATTGTATTTGGGATAAGGCAGTGAAGCGTTAAACTACAAAATGTTATCAAATTATCAAAATGTCATATAGTGGCATGATAAATGTTTCTATTCCTTTCATTATATATGGCAAAACTAAAGTACAATCTAAAGTACAATTACTGTTATACAGTGGAGAAGACGTTATTCTTTCACGTTTAAACGACATACACACACATTGCAATTAAATGGCGAAAATGACAACGTATTGAACATGTTGACGAACCATGTTTTTCGGAGTGGCACACACTTGTGAGCCATATCATGACGTTCATTCATTCATGTCGTTCTTGGTCTATATGAATGCTTCTGCTTTATTTTCATCTTGCTTTAACCAGTCACCTGGTTCACAACAAAGATCAAAGTCTAATTTAGTGGTCGTAATAGAGGGGATTTGTTTGAACAGTGGAAAAGACACTATGCCCATTTAAACGCAAACGGAATGCAATGGGATAAGATGTAATGAATTACAATATTTTTAATTTTTCTGCGATTTATTTCGGACTGAGTGGCAAACAGTTTGGAACCGGTTCAGATGCCGGGTTACCCGACCTCTGGTAAGGCTCTAAACAACAATAAAAAACTCGATAGTTCGAACTCGCGTTAGTTTGAACAAACCCATATTTCAAAGTTAAATAAGCCACGTTTTAACTTTGAAATATGGGTTTGTTCGAACTAACAAGATTTCGAATAATCAAAGTTAAACATATGAAATATCGGTAGGGTCGATTTAATCGAATTCGAAGTATCGAGTTTTGACTGTATTTGCTGTGGATACACGGAATTTAGCATAAACGAACTTACGGAGATAGAATAATGTTTTCTCCACTGTACGCGCTTTGATTATTTCTGAAACAATTAATACTCATTTGCATGAGCTCGTTTACACACGATGAATAGATAGAAGCCTACGCATTTACAATGTAATTACATTGCATATATAGGAGCGGTTCGTGGATATATTTGTAAGGGTAAATGACATGAAAAAGGCGTTCGATAGTGTTGATAGAATCTCGTTTTGGTTTAAATTGCATAGAATATGTATTCAGTGCAAAGTGTAAAGGATTATAAGGGGCATGTCTACAAATATTAACTCTGCGATAAAAGTATCTCCAGAAGTTACACCATTCTAAATATCAAAACTCTGGTAAATTTTGTTTTAGAGAAGATATTAGATGTTGTCGATATATAACTTTATGTATTACTGTGACCACCGGAGCGGGGTCATTTTGTTTTACGGCTGGGATATTATTTGAACAATCTTGAGAGAAGACCTATAGATGATGCTATGTGCCAAATATCTTTTTAGGGTACTGTGGTTTCAGGCAAGAAATTTTTGTTTTAAAGTTTTCATTGAAACAATAAATTTTAGCTCCTGTGACCTAGACATGCAACGGACTGGAACTATTTGAACAACATTGAAAGAGGACCATATAAGGATCATTTCTGGCAAAGTTGCTAGAAAAATCCATCCAGTATTGTAGGAGGAGATGTCATTTAAAGAAATTGTTGACGACGGACGGACGACGACGGATACAGGACGATTAAAATAGCTCACCTTAGCACTACACTCAACAACATTTCTAATTGGTCACTTTACTTTTTCTAATAATTCTCGAAATTCAACTCGTATCACGCTGAGGTTTCACACAGGAAACAATGGCCTTATATAAATTGTTGGAATCGATGTTCTGATGCTTGATAAACTTAAAACTTCGCACAATTTGCATGCATGCATGTTATGCATAATTTGCACGTGGAATCAGGGACGTATTTGAGAGAGGTAAACATTTCATTACAATATTTTATAAAGGACCCCATTATCCATTAACTAGATAGTGCAGGACAATATTCCATGCCATGTTGCAAGGGGAACACTGATATTATTCCGGGCAAGTAGCATTGGCTTGATTACAATTCCGTCAAAGGGCTCAAATAACCCGACAGAAAATATGTGGGCCTTAATGAAACGCAGGGTACGTGCACTACCCCAACAACAGAACTTCCACGAATTAGAGCGTGACGTCATTTAGGAGTGGAACAACATACTACAGCGTTACATGCAGATATATGTTGCTTCAATGAGACAACATTTTCGTGTTATTATTATGTTGTTAGGGAACATATACGCTGCTAGCATACAGTGGAGAATCTGTTATTCTTTCCCGTTTAAACGCAAACGTACGCAAACGCAAAGCACTAAAATGTAGAAAAGAACAACTTTTGGACAATTCTGATAATTTTTGTTTATCTTGGTGGCAAACAGTTAGGAGCCTGATCAGACGCCGGGTTACCCGGCGTCTGATCTGGCTCCAAACTGTTTGCACTGCAAATAATAGTTTTAGCGTAAACGCGTTTATTGGGAAAGAATAACAGATTCTCCACTGTATCACGTGATGTTGCATGATATGTTATGAAAAAAGAATAAACTACAGTACTCTATTGCGACCACTACATTGTATTAATTATTAGGTGCGTAAGGCAGGTGACTGCTTAAACCAAGGTGACAATAAAACGGAAAACTCCATAAGAAGCTCTCTGTTTAACTGTCACCTTGCTTTAAGCTGTCACCTGAGTTTTGTTCAATAAATAAGCATTCTTTTTAGTGGTCGTAATAGGGAGGTTTTACTGTATACAGTAATGGACACGGCAGTTAGTTTTACAAACGACGGAATTCCGCGGCGGTTGGAGCGTATATCATTCGTTATTTCCATACCCGTTTAAAGCATAGAAATTTGTCAACCTTGAGCTATATGCTTTCTTAATGTTATCTGCAAAATGTGTTATCTATAACAAATTCTGCAAATTTATTCAAAGGTAGTTTCTTTTAGCAAATAAAATCAACGTGTCAAACAGTTTGGATCAGGATGAAGCTTAAAGCAAGATGACGGAGAAGCAGAAAGCTCCAATAGTATTTTTTTTGCTTAAAGATGCCACCTGACTAAAACTTGTAAAATTGTACTCATGTACTGGTCGTAATAGATAATTTTTACTGTACTGTACGAACGCACAAACATGTTTACATGCGTTCGTAATTATCTAATAACAGCACACAAGTCACAACGTGGGAGATTGAACTCATTCATAGTTTTATAATATATACAGACAAATCTCGAAAACTCGAACTAGCACAAGTTGGAACATATCCATATTTCAAAGTGAAAACGTGGCTAAGCCACGTTTTTACTTTGAAATACGGGTATGTTCGACTTGAAATAGATCGACTTATCGAAATTCAACTTATGAAATACTGGTACGAACGATAATAGACAGTTCGAATTATCGAGTTTCAACTCTATTTATTGCATACAACATTATATAACGTCAATCATAGAATTCCGTGGAAAAGCACATCTTGCCTCTCATTCCGAAACATTTTCCTTGGAAAATTCGAGGCTCCAGAGAGAAAAACAAAACAGTGAATATCTGGGGAGCGAGCATTATATTGTTGTTTTGAGCTTGGTCACCTTTATGTCTTTAGTAAACATTTTTAAGTGGCTACTCTTTAGAATCGTCTCTTCTTATGAGAAGTCACAACGAAATGTTCGATGATTGGTGGTTGGATGGAGTTCGATTTTTAGGCATTGCGACACTAAACAGTTCATATAATTCGGAAGAGTGATGAGCTGAGATGACGTTGAGGGTTGATTTCAAGAAGATGATTTTGGCGGAGGGGATATTCTCTGTCAAACAAACAAAACATCTCCTATGGCAGTAAAGCCCTAGAATCTCTGCAATGTATGAAGATTTCTGGGGAAAGGTTTGATGGAAACATACGAATTAAATACATGAACAGTAAAACGTCTTTACATAAAACTCAATGGGAGACAAAGATGGAGTGTGTTGTTAAGAAGGAGTTGTTATATGGAGTGAACATTTATACCCTTAGAGTGCTGAGCACGATTTGGCTTACATTTGCAAACAGTTTCAATCCAGTTCAGGCATCTGATCTGGATTCAACCTGTTTGCCATTCGTTATTGTGTTTTTTTTCTGTCAAACTATCCAATAATTATGTAACTTTAAGAAAAAACAGCTGAAGCAAATGCAAGCAGACGATGTTGTAACATTTAAAGTGTCGAAGACACAATTGTCTTGTTTGGGGAACAGTGGCAAGCGTTGTAGCAATTAACCCTTTACCTGAATGCATTGTTTCTAGTATTGAAGATATGTGACTACTTAAAGCAGGTTGAATGTAAAGCAGAATGCGCCCTAAGGCGCATTCTGCTTTACTTTCAGCCTGCTTTAAGCTATTACCTGCTAGAATGAGGAAAGTATTAAATATGACACATATTCATTACGGTATAATTTGGAACTATTTTCTTCAGCGGATGAATAAAATGCATGTGCTAAAAGTCGCTTCTATAAGGGAAAGGGTTAAGGAAGGCCGTTTGTAAGGAGGGAGTACTGTACATTTACTTGAAACGCACTTTTTACATTGTATTTGGAGCAACAGAAGGGAATTCGATTATTTCGTTTAAACGAAAAGAAATTTAACCCTTTCCCTTATAGAAGCGACTTTTAGCGCATTCATTTTATTCATCCGCCAAAGAAAATAGTTCCATTTCATACTGTCATGAATATGTATCATAAGAATTGTTTTCAATATCCTAGCAGATATTAACTTAAAGCAGGCTGAAAGTAAAGCAGAATGCGCCCTAGGGCGCATTCTGCTTTACTTTTAGCCTGCTTTAATAGGTCACATATCTTAAATACTAGAAACAGGCTATGGCTTAAAGGGTTAATGCAATAAAATATAGAAAATGAGAGTTTCTCTCAAATATGTTGACAGCTTGTTTTTACCATAGTTTGCTATATAAGTTATCAGTTATCGTAATAGAGGTGGTTTACTATACGTGTAATATTGTAAATTCTTTCAAACGAGGATTGTGATTTACCTTTACATTTATCCACGGATCGCGTGTGTGTATAATTCCGTGATTCATCACAATGTCCAAGCGCCACGTGAGGCTGCTCCTTCTCGTCCATTCTGGTCCAAACTTAGACCTTCCCTCTCACTGACGTCAGAGGATCGCCCCGGATGTCTTAAGCGCTTATCCTGACATATCGTCTGTGTTGACAGTGTCGTCTGCAACGTTTGTTAAATAATTACTGATACATTTGTTTATTAAAGAAATCTTAAGATGCGTGTCAAACAGCTGCGATCTAGGTCAGACATACATTTACGCAGCCGTCTGATCGGGATCCTTACTGTTTCCATAGTATGTATGTACAATCACGTCGAGAATGGTAGGCAACTGGGTTTATCATGACAATTGGCTCCCTCGAAGACCATTGAACTACATGTACTAACCTCATATCTTCAGGCAGGTGCGTTGTTCGCTTTGTGATGTATATTGTGTAACTGTCTTTATTTCTTCCTACTAAACGAGTTACACAGGACTGCAATTTATACGGCTTTTTCCAAAATCTTCGAAGTTTTATTCTAGCAGATTATAGCTTAAAGTAGGCTTAAAGTAAAGCAGAATGCGCCTTGATACGTAATTCCGCTTAAGAAATCTTAGGATTTTTCATGATCAAATTATGGTAGCCCTGCCGACAGTATCAGCGGATTTAATTTTTCAAACTCCTCTAAAGAAGATTGCTTGCGAAATTATATGTCGTTTGTTATACAGTGCTCCCTCCCTACAACAGCCCTCTCAACAACGATTCCCTCCTTACAACGACGTTTGCCACAGTTCCCTGAACAAGACAGTTATGTCTAACGCTTTTACTTCTGCAATATTGTCGTCTGCTGTTTTTTCTAAAGTTACACATTTGACATTTTGACAGAAAAAAGACCTTAATGACGAGTGACAAACAGCTTGAATCCAGATCAGACGCCGCGTTACGCGGTGTCTGATCTGGATTCAAGCTGTTTGCAAGTGTAGCCAATTTCCCTCCCTATAACGACTGCCTCTGAACAACGCACACAATGCTTGTCTCCCGTTGCGTGTCGTAGTAGAGAGGGAACGCTGTAATAGGTGGTCCCTTCAATCAAAATGACCCCAGATATATTCCTGCCTAGGGCTTTATTGTCAATGGGGATGTTTCTCTTTATTTACCGAGATTATCCCCTCTGCCAAAATCTAAACGGAAGGCAAGTGGGTGCTTTTGATCTATGCGTTGCTTTGCAATGAATGATATTGGCCGAAATCATCTTCCTGAAATCATCATCTCATCTCATCTCACCATCCTTCATCATTCATCGGCGCTATATGTCCTATTTTGCATCGAAGTGCTTTAAACTCAACTCACCCATCAATCAAAATGGCGCTCACTGACTTCAAGTTAGCATTATCAGTCATAAATTAACAGTCTCCAATTAGAATGGTCAGTCATAAACTTAACAGCCCTAAATTAGCATTATCAATCATGGAATAACCAGATAAAATTAACATGACTAGTCATAAACTAACTGTCTCAAATTAGAATTATCAGTCATATGCGAGCCGTACTCGGTGTAATTTAACCCTTTTACTCGCAATGACGCTTAAAAGCGCGTTTGCAAACAGTTTAGATCCTTATCAGACGCCGCGTAACGCGGCGTCTGATTAGGATCAAAACTGTTTGCCACTTGCTTTGAAATTACGTCAGTTATACTGCCTTAAATCTAACTTTGAAACAATATTGCAGGCAACAATATTGAAGCAGACGCCAATATGGCGTAAAGGGGTAAATACCTCACGATAGATTTGATCATGGAAGGGTTAAATCGTAAAAGGCCCGCTTTCAGTTTACTATTTAGATATCGTATTCTTTCTGCATTACTTTTTGCTCAGCACATTAAGTCGATTTGGTTTTTTTTTTTTTAATTTTAAGCTACTTGCACAGTTTATGTTTTATTTTCCCCGTCATTGGTGAGGATAGGGTCGGGGAACCATCCCAATTTCACTTTATAAAGCAATTTTTTCAATGAGACAGTTTAAAATACAAGTAAAACAATGGTACAGTAAAAACTCTCTATTACGACCACTAAAAAGACTGCTAATTCGTTATCTAAAGGACAGGTGACATCTTAAAGCAAGGTGACAGTAAAACAGACAGCTTAAAGCAAGGTGACAGTAAAACAGAAAGCTCCTTAGGAGCTTTCTGTTTTACTGTCTACGTGCTTTAAGCTGTCACATGTCCTTTAAATAACGAATTAGCCGTCTTTTTAGTGGTCGTAATAGAGAGGTTTTACTGTATATACGGTAAAAACTCCTCTGACACGATCACTAAAATCATGTTGATTATTAGGAGTCTGCTAAAACCAAGACAACAACAAAACAGAAAGCTCACTTAGAGGCTCTCAGGTTCGCTGCGTCCACACTTCAGGCCGTCATCTGTATTTCGTATGATCAGTTAGCCTTGTGTATAGTATTCGTAAAAGAGAGATCTCACCGTATATTCCAGTGTACATGTAACAGATTCTGATCAAAGTATAGCTCTATATAAGTAAAGTTATCTTATCACTGTATATGTCCCCCTTTGGAATGATACAAAAAAATTACTTTTGAAAGATTGCGTGTAGCTATTTTATTTTAAGCCACCACTTTATTATAGAAAGCTCTTTTAACTTATTTTTCAGACAGTGGTGACTAAGATTGGAGAGCTTTAGTAGTGTCCGCAAATCTTGATCTCCATTGTCAGCATATACAGTCTTTAACATTTTTAAGTAGATAGGTTGTGGAAAATAATGCACTTAGTAATACAAACAACAATTTCGACACACTTACTCTTATATGCAGAGAGATCATTAAAGCCCACTGGTCCCTTCAAAATTCTATTTTAGGCTTCTTTTTACATTTTCTTTTACATCTGATCATTTAAACTTTTGATTTAAAAATATTGCTGCAAGAATTAAAAGAAATGCACCGGTTGGACTTCATTATTATGCAGTAATGGAATCATAATGCTTAATAAAATGCAGTCTGATCAATTTGAGCCGTGCCATGACAAAACCTGCCTTATTGCATTGCAACATCGTACAGACCAAGCACCATCACCATCCCATGTTCTGTATCTGAGTTTAGTCTACACTGCCTATAAAATACCGTATATAACACTGCTAAATACAATGCTTTAGATGATTGTGGGTGTCAAACAGAGTAGATCAAGGCCAGACGCCGCGTCATAGACGCGGCGGCTGGCCTCGATCTACACTGTTTGCAATGCAATAAGGCTGGTTTTGTCATGACACGGCTCATTTGATATTATATCCATCGTACTTATTCGACCTTTTGCGATTATGAATCTTTCTGCAAACTTTGAAAAAAAGCCGTTTAATTTTACTCCAGATATTGAGCGGGTGCTGTTCAGTGCTCTCCCACTAAACTGACCGCCCACCCGACCGAAGGCCGCCGCACGCGCTAACAGAATACAATTAGTATTTCGACGTGTGCATGAAATAATTACAGACGATAATTTTGAAACAGACGGTCTAAATATAAAAATATTAATATAACAATGGTTATGAGGTGGGGAATATATTGTTCTTTGCCGATTAATCGCAAACGAGACGCAAACGTAATTCAATAAAATGCAAGAAATTATAATTTCTTATAGAGCTTCTAATGATTTATTGTAATACGAGTGGAACAAGTATTTTTTCTCTGGAATGTATTACGTCTTCTTCACTTTAATGATAATAGAAATAATAACTTTATTCACTGAGGCTTAATATTAAACCCTTTCGCTCTCAATGGCGCTTAAAAGCGCGTTTGCAAACTGTTTGAATCCTGATCAGACGCCGCGTAACGCGGCGTCTGATAAGGATTCATACTGTTTGAAACTCGTTTTGAAATTACGTTGGACATACTGTCTTATTTATTAACTTAAAAACGACATTGCAGACAACAAAATTGAAGCAGACGACAATGAAACGGTGAAGGGGTAAATATCTCACGAAAACGTTGGCAGTGAAAGGGTAAAGCAAGCCCAATATTCCACATGGGTATCGGATGGGAGATGATTCAGCTCATTTCAGAGCAGCACAGCAGTAAGTCACGCTTAGCAAGAAACTTGAAATTCTACAGGGAAATCGGTCGTTTTAACTTGTAAACTTAATTACAAAAACAGATAGAAAACTGGCCATTACAATCCTTCCTGCAAATGGAAGTCCTGGTTTTACATCCTCGTGGGAAAGGCGTTCATTTGTCATCCAATCCTGAAACCAGTCTAAGATGATTAAGACAGTTCTTATTATGAAGTAAAACTCATAACATTTTGAAAATTAACAGAAATACACAGAGGATCAGATTTTGGCGTATAACTACAGTGGAGAATGTGTTATTCTTTCCCAATAAACGCGTTTACGCTAAAACTATTATTTCTATTACAAACAGTTTGGAGCCAGATCAGAGGCCGGGTAACCCGGCGTCTGATCAGGCTCCAAACTGTTTGCCACCAAGATAAACATGAAATATCAGAATTGTCCAAAAGTTGTTCTTTTCTACGTTTTAGTGCTTTGCGTTTGCGTACGTTTGCGTTTAAACGGGAAAGAATAACAGATTCTCCACTGTAGATATGAATAGGAATTGTTATACAGTACTCCCTCCCTACAACGGTCCTCCCAACAACGACTCCCTCCTTACAATGACCCTTGTCGCAGTTCCCTAAACAGAACAGTTAAGTCTAACGTTTTTACTGCAGTAATATCGTCTGCTTAAAATTGTCATCTGCTGTTTTTTCTCCAAGTTACACGTGAGTGGACATTTTTATAGAAGAAATTTAATAAGACGTGACAAACAGCTTGAATCCAGATCAGACGCCGCGTTACGCGGCGTCTGATCTGGATTCTAGCTGTTTGCAAAATTAATGTACGCCAAGCCATACTTTTCCTTCCCTATAACGACTCCATCCGAACAACACACACAATACGTGTTTCCAATTGGGTGTCGTTGTAGAGTGGGAGCAGTTTAAATCACTTTACTGCATGACTTTCGCCGAGTGCACTGGTCATGGCAAACAGAGTAACTCGGCGTCTGATCAGGATCCAAATTTTTGAAACTTTTATAAATTGTTTTTCCTTCAAATACTCGTTTAAGTTTTATCTGAGAATCAAAGGCAAGTTTAACTCTTTACACCATAGTCTGTTTCTAGTTTTGAAATCACATTACCATTCGAAGGTAAAGCAGAATGCTTCTTTAGCTTTAAGCTATTAGATCTATCTGGAAAGATACTGGAGATGCTTATTTGTATTTTAGGTGAACTACTTTATTTAACATCAAACTTCCTTACCCCCGAGTAGATCTACGATGGGTATTCGTAAGCAGTTTGAATCCTGATGAGACGCCGCATCACGCGGCGTCTGATCAGGATCCAAACGGTTTGACACTCATTGCAATATTTCTTAGATCAAAGTACCTACCACATGAATTTGAGAGACAACTGTTTAGAATTGATGACATCATGACAGTGATGGAGTTATTGTACATGTAGAATTAATTAGAGGCATATGCGTATTTACGAAGAAACTGGTTAAATTAATCTAACGATACCCTGTCGTTTGCAATATTTGTGTTGTCGTTTAGTTTCAAATAAAGGCGCTTCTGCTAAAAAACAGTTTTAAGGCAGACCAGACGCCGAGTGAGTTGACGCCTGGTTAGGCTTCAAACTGTTTGACCCACACGTACTTGACACATGCATCTAGATTAATTACAAAAAAAAATGGTGTTACCCAACGATTTTGTGAATATAGGTCAAACGCTTAAATAAATACGTAAAAATTAGTTAAGGATAAAAAAGAGTCTGTTTAAGCATTTCAAAGAATTCATTTTAGCTAGAAGTGGATGCGAATCCTAGACACGGGGACGGAACATAAAACTTGAATCAGACGGCTAACGAGTCTGATATGGGTCCAAGGTTATAAAGCGTTTGAGCTGAGTTTGAGTGTATTCTCAAGCATTTGATTGGTCCGATTTGAGCCTAGGCTCAAATCTGACCAATCAAATGCTTGAGAACTACTCGAAACTCAACACAAAAGCTTTATAACCTTGGAGCCAGGCTCCAAACTGCTTGCGACTAAATCCAAAGTTAATGTAATTCAATACATATTCATTTAACAGCGTTAAATTTTCGTTTCAGTTTAAGTGGGATGAATTTTCGCCTTCTCCACTTTAACTGTGAATATTTGCCTGCGGGGGCGAATTTCTCACAGACATTCATTCATCTACTTCTCCATGAAAGGCAGGCCAAAACTACCCCCGACAGAGTAATCTGTATCCATCCTTGTTTACAGAGTTGCCTGCCCTGTCATAAATTTGCGAATTTCGGTTCAGCTAATAAATGTATTACCAGAGATTTTACCATGTAATTTTCTCATAATATCATACAGTTTTGGCAATAGTCCCTCTCTTTAACGACAACCAACGGGAGACAAAACATATGTGCGTTGTTCGGAGGGAGTCGTTACAGGAAGAGAAATTGGCTTACATTTGCAAGCTGATTGAGTCCAGATCAGACGTCGCGTGACGCGGCATCTGATCTGGATTCAAGCTGTTTGTAACACGTTATTATGTTTTTTCTGTCAAAATATTCAATGTGCCACTTTGGGATAAACAGAAGACGACAGTTTTTAGCAGACGATATTGCATAATTGAAAATATTATACATATAATTGTCTTGTTTCGGAACTGTTGCAAAGGTCGTTGAAAAGAGGGAATCGTTGTGCGGAGGGCTGTTGTAGAGAGGGAGCGTTGTATTGCCAGAGATTCTATTACCATGTAATTTTCTCATAATATGACATGTATGCAGTTTTGACTATAGTGTATAGGTATAGAAGATACCATGTGCTACACACTCGCCTAAAACTTTATTGAACGCCAATGGCGAAATTTTGATGCAGTTATTCTTTGTTCGTTTAACACGTTCACAACCAACGTCTCCAAAAGGCGACTTTGCAAACAGTTTGGATCCTGATCAGACGCCGCGTAATGCGGCGTCTGATCAGGATCCAAACTGTTTGACACGCGTATAAACATGTCTTCAATCTAAACAGCTCTAAAGCGGACTTTAGAAACATTTGCAGATGACTCTACCAATTAATGCAGACACTTTTTTGGCGGTAAGAGGGTTGACGATAAAACTTGACAACGAAAAATTATACGCTGCTGTAATGCACTACAATGTGAATAATGACGACGTTTGGAAAACTTTGACGACTTATATTAACTTCAGTAACAGTCAGTTTGGAGCCTGACTGATCTGACTCCAACTAATTTGCAATGGAAATTGTAGGTTTTAGCTTATTAATGGAGAAATAACAACGACCTCTTCATTGTGTACCCACAGCAGGTTTTAGGCAACGATCTGTCTTAAAAACAAACTATTTGGAAAAGGCTAAATTGTAATAATTTTTAGATAATTGTTTTTGTTATATTTATTTTTTGGCAGAAGATATGTTTCAGGCTCCGAACTGTTTGCAAAGTCGACTGCAGACGATATGACAGAAAATGTGTTAAAGATATGTTGTTGTTTAACACTATGAATTACTGCAGACGACAGTAATAGGCAAGCAACAGTTATTATATTAGGCAGATGATAGTTATCGAATGTACTAAAGGTGGTAAAAGAAAACATAGGGAAAATGATATTGTGAAACGTTTAATCGAAACGGAACGCAAACGCAATACTTTGAAATACTGAAATTTACAGTTTCTTGAAGATTGTCAAAATGTAGATTCATTTGAGTGTAAAACAGTTTATAGTTACTCTGTGTTCTCATTTTTGCTCCAGAGTTTTTTGCCATTGACATCATTATTTCAACGTCAACGCATTTTTGGGAAAGGCTAGCCTTTTTGTCTGCGAATATTTAAGTGGTAGCTAGGCTACCTAATATGAGTTTGCTCTATAACTTGTAAGTTGTTAATTAGTTTACAAAATATTCACAACGTCTAACCCTTTGCCTGTGTATCTAGACTTGATTGGAACTTAAAACAGTTGATCTCCATAAACAGTTTGAATCCTGATCAGACGCCGCGCAACGCGGCGTCTGATCAGGATCCAAACTGTTTGACACTCATTTCAATATTTCTTACATAAATTTCAATTTGACAAGTGAAAGCAGAAGGCGATTGTTTCAAATTGATGACATCGTGGCAGTGAAGTGATTACGCCTCGGTCACAGCCGGTCGTGAGCCCACTTTACGGGCAAACTACGTTAAAAAAAGTCAATGAACTAACGGGCATCGCGCGTTATTCTTACTGAAATTTCGAGATGTATGCATGAACGACAACAAAATTTGTGCACATCAAATCTGGGATGTCCTAAGAAACAAACGCTATGACGCTTTGTACCTAAGGGTGTACATTATGTGGTATCTGCGACTATCGTATGCGGCCAGAAAAACAAGAGCCGCATGCGGCATTAAATCGCTTACCTGGAACCCCTGATGTACATTTTTAACGTCTTGGAAAGCTGAGAAATTATTACAATAGCATTGTGCCAATAGATTGCTAAGTATATCCCCAGGGCAATAATTGCAACGATATTGACAGAGAACATTTTAGAAAACATTTGAAGAAATGGGTGACCCCTTGAGCGGGCCAATTTTGACGAAAGGGCAATGTTTGATATGTTGTTAGCTCCTGTGACCTAGATAAGCAATAGAAAGGAATCATTTCAGCAATTTTGGTACAGTACCTCTAGAGGTTACAATATGCCAAATATAAGAGCGATCACAATAGCCCACATTGGCACTTCGTGCCAGATGAGCTAAATCCAAAGAAACAACGAAGAGGACGACTAGTTGTGACCTCGGTTTAAGACACACACATCATAATTTGAAAAAAACCAAACCAAACAAAACCTTCGCAGGCGACTATTGGAGAACAATGATATTACGGTAGGAGGTAAGTTGCATGAATCATTTGACGCAGGTTGCGACTTCACTGGGGCTTTTTTGCAAACTGTTCGGTTTAGCACATTTTACAGACGACAATGTCAAAGCAGACGATTTTGTAGCAGGGTAAGGGTAAAGCGTAGGCAAATTGCTATAGAATAAATGAGTTACAATCCATACCAACCATTCATTCTTAGCAAGCTGGCGGCATTTGCAAACAGTTGAGATCCTGATGAGATATCGCGTTATGCGATGTCTTGTCAGGAGTTAAACTGTTTTACACTAGCACCAATTGTTTTGAACAGAAGAAGCCTTATTTATAGAACAATAGCAGACGATAATTGTTGCAGATGAAAATATTACCAAGCATACAAAGCGTTAAAGTGTGGAAGAAACTACTCGTATTAACCCCTTTACTGCCTTACCCCGAGCGCAAGAGTAATTTGCAAACAGTTTGAATCCTGATCAGACGCCGCGTATAGAATTGAAACTGTTTGGCACTCATTTCAATATTTCTTAAGTCAAAAAACCTGAAAATTAACTTTGAAAAATAAAAGCAGACGACAATTGTTTAAAATTGATAACGTCACGGCAGTGAAGGGGTTAACACTGCCAAGGCTGACAACACTGACGTTGTGCAAACAGTTGGAAACCTGATCAGGCCCCAATGTTATAAAGCTTTTGAGTTGAGTCTGAAATAGTTCTTAAGCGTCTGAATGGTCAGATTCGAGCTTTTTGCTCAGCAAAAGTCCGAATCTGACCAATCAAAACTCGAATCTGACCAACCAAATGCTTGAGAACGATTTTAAACTCAACTCATAAGCTTTATAACATTAGACCCAGGCCGCGCCGCGTTAAGTGGCGGCTGTTCAGGATCCAAACTGTTATCAATGTTTCCTAAGTCAAACACACATAATGATTCCAAAATTTTAACGTCAAAGCAAACGCAAAATAGACGGACGGTGATATGGCAGCGGCTGTCTTAGACGGGTCTTAATGGCAGTGAAAGTGTTAAAAACTGTTACACAATATCGTCTATAAACTGAACAGAACAGAACAGAACTTTATTTACTCAGTCATACAAAGTACGAAACAAGAGGTTGATACAGTTCACACATACACACTATAACTATCAACGTTATATTAAACGTTAAAACTTCGACATGCAATATGGCGAGTGAGGAGGTTATCCACTATATGCTTACAGGTCTGTTAAAATGATAAACTATTAGGGTAAGATAGTCAATACTAATAATTCCTACTACAATATCCGTATAATATTAAGTGTATGATAGTAGCACGGGTATTAGGAACTGAACCAGCAGTATAAAGCAGTTGTTGGATGAATACGGATTTTCTCATGTTCGGCAAAAATCAAACACAATTAATTTGTATTTGTTTTATGTAAAAACTATAAAACACTATTTGAATACGAGGAATATTTTGACAAACTACCTAAGATAAGAAATTGAGAACACCAGTGTCGCGTTTAAGATTATCTACACATACCTTAAGATTCCAAACTGGACATTATTCTCAATCTAGAACTGAATGCCATCTAAGGTTCTGTTTGCATTGTGATAAGTACGATTTAGAATACGAATATCATGTTGTGCTTGTTTGTCCGGTATATGATGATATACGCCGTGCGTTTGTCAATTCATTCTATTATAATACTTAGACCTAGTGTTTTTAAATTTATTTCACTAATGCAAACTGAAAATACTAAAGAGAATTTTAATTTGGGTAAGATTTTATCTGAAGCTTTTAAACGACAATTGCCAATATCAAATACTATTCAAAGTATCTCGTTATGTAATATCATCATTAACCCAGTGTTAAAAGCTACACGGTTGGATTGGATTTAACCGTTTAGAGTTCAACCTCTGTTTTTTCGACTTCAATTTTGTTACATTCCACACACTGAATATAACTAGCATAGCGCGGCGAATGATATCTCCGGTATCGAGCTCCTGCGCTAGAGAGTAGACTTTAGCTCAGAGGTTATGGTATTCGACTGTCACGCCAGCGCACCGGGTTCGATTCCCGTCCGGGGACTCTCATAATATCCACTGTGGATTTTTCTGCTATGCATCGTTACGAGAGTTCCTCGTAAGAATTTGAATTGTACATAATGCAAATGAAGATTGTAAGAAGTTCTTGGCATTTGACTTTGATTATATTATCATGATTATGTTAATGTAATAAGAAACATTATGTGTTTACATAACTGAATAAAGAAATCTTGAATCTGGATATAAGACATTAGTTTGAATCTAGATAAGTCCCAGAGAACTTCGGCATGTGATCAATTTTCAAACAAGATACCAACTTGTTTTTTGGTATCTTTATTAATAAATACGACGAGTTAGAGGCTCAATTTCGAAACATTTGTAGACAGCAAATATATAACAGACGTAAATCTAGCTGGATAAAATTTCGACAAATCAAGAAATTGCTTTTGTTAAGGCAAAAACTCAAGAAATTGCTTCTGCATTGTGCATCAGCCTGCTGTTATTAGGTTTGCATGACGTGTTTGATTAAATTTGGAGTAAATGAAATTCGAATTTCTAATTAAGAACGGTGCTGAGGGACATAAAGATACTGATAAGTCGCCCAATTATGATGTGTCAAATACGTGTCTTTTTGTGTTTAACCCTTTCACTCTCAATGACGCTTAAACGCACGTTTGCAAACAGTTTGGATACTGATCAGACGCCGCGTAACACGGCGTCTGGTCAGGATCCAAACTGTTTGACACTCGCCATACTGCCTTATTTTTTAACTTTGAAACGTGTCTTGCAGACAACAAAATTGAAGCAGACGACAATGAAACGGTGAAGGGGTAAAAATCTCACAAAAATTTGGCAGCGAAAGGGTTAACCAATAACGTCTTCCCTGAATGTAGTATGGGTCGAACCTGTGTTAAGCGACTACCAACAATACGGTGCATTTGTTGTAATCGTGACAGATTTAAAGACCACAATACGTCTTCATTCAGTGGCCTGTTTCTAGGTTTGAAGACAGATGACCACTTAAAACAGGTCGAAAGTCAAGACGATTGTGCCTTAAGGAACGTTCTGGTTTGCTTTCAGCCTGATTTAAGCTACCATCTGATAGGATATAGAAATTATTTCTTTTGTTATATACTAATGACTGTATAAATTGGAACTATTTTCTTTAGTGGGGGGATAATTAAAAAAGCTAAAAGACGCTTCTATGGGGGAAGGGTTGAATCAGGACTGTAGTTACTAGTACTTCAGGACAATAATTATGCAGAAATCTACTACATGTATATAATATTTCTTTATTACAGTTTCCTGCATAAAACAGTCAGCTGAAAAGAACTCTACTGTAATGTAACATTAAATAATTAGTGGAAAAAGATGAAACACTTAAATAACTAAAAAATTGTATTTTTACGTACGTTGCATTACGATTGCGTTTTGTTTTCGTTTAAAATGGAAAGAATAACACATCTCTTCTTTTTAATATTGCACCTAATTACAGTTTCAAGATATAATTCACTTAGTTGCCACTTTACATATTAAAAACTACAAACCTCTTCATTTCAAAACAATCAGTAATGTGCAAAATCTTTCTTCGTAGACCTATAGTCGCAAAAGCATAAGTGTCAAGAGACTTATTTCTAATTTACCAATGTAGTGTTATTTTGGTAAATTTTAATTAATTAAATGTTTTCTTACTGTCTCGTGCATGGTAGAAAATATTAAGAATTTCAAGTTTTAATAGAATATGTGTAAATTAAAGATATTTCATTTTCGTAGAAGTCTAATATATACATCGATTGCTACAAAAATGTGTTTGCCACCAAAGTCAAAATGAAGAGTTAGACGTTTCAAAATTTACAGTTTTTTACGGTTTGTTGAACTGCGTTTTCGCTTTTTTAGAGTTTAACCCTTTAATTGTCAAATCTATCGTGAGATTTTTACCCACATTCACCGCCATATTATCGCCTGATTCAATATTGGTGTCTGCAATATCATTTTATAGTAAGATTTAAGGTAGTATGACTGACGAAATTTCGAAACGATGGTCAAACAGTTTGGATCTTGATCAGACGCCGCGTGACGCGGCGTCTGATCAAGATCCAAACTGTTTGCAAAGACGCACTTTGGGGTCATTTGCGGTGAAAGAGTAATCAAGAATGAAAAACGTCTTCTCGTTGTACAAGATTGAGTGAACAAATAACCCATTGAGAAATACACCATATTAACGTAAATACACCCACCATATTTTATATCCTATTCATTTATTGAGGATTACATGTAGGATAGAAGGGATTTGAATCCTTTCACAAAGCAATTATTTCATCTTTCAAAACTGTCGTATTAAGATTCCCCAGTGAGTACAGATTCAGTCATTTTGTTTACAAACTGAGTCGCGCTACTAAGTATGCTACTAACGTTGCTGTTTGTGTGACTGCTGTTGTTGTTGTTGTACAGCGCTCCCACGCTACAACAACACCCAATGGGAGACGAATGTTCAGTGCGTTGTTTCGAGGGAGTTATTATAGGGAGGGAAACTTTAGACATTTATTTACATTTGCAAACAGCTTGAACCCAGATCAGTCGACGCGATTTTGGATTCAAGCTATTTGTCACTCGTCATTATATTTCTTATGTCAAAATGTCCACTTTTACGTAACTTTGAGAAAAAGCAACAGAAGACAAATTTAAGCAGACGTTATTGCAGTAGTAAAACGGTTAGAAATAATTGTCAGTTTTGGGAATAGCGGTAAGCGTTGTTGTAAGGATGGAATCGTTATTTTTAGGACCGTTGTAGGGAGGGAGCACTGTTACATTTGTTTCTGTTGTAACTGCTGCTATTGGTGATGTTGCTGTTGTTATTGCTGCTGCTATTGTAGTTGATGTTGTTGTTATAGTTGCTATTGTTCCTATCGTTTCTGTTTTGTTAATGTTACTGTTGTTGTTTTTATTTCTGTAATAATTGTTGCTGCTGCTGTTTTGTTTATTGTTGTTGTAGCTGGTTGAGACGGTGTTGTTGCGGTTGCGGTTGCTGGTATTGTTGTTGTTGTTGTTGTTGTTGCTACTGCTGCTGCTGTTATTGTTAAATCTAATTTTATTGCTTTGGGTTGCGTCTATTTTCGTTTAAACGAAAACGAATAAAACAAATAATTGTCTTCAAAATTGTCATCTGCAACAATTTTAAAGGCATTCTTTTTTAGCCTGCTTAACGTAAAAACGGTCGTTGTACTTCTCTAATGTAAGTGTTGTACTCCATTGTGTTTGCAAACAGTATGAAACTAAATAATTTGACATTTTTTCTAAAACCTTCTAAATTTCTTCTTGATACTGAACTGCGTTTGCCTTAATTTTGCGTATATTTTCACGTATATCTTGTATTCTTTACAGGTTTCTATTCGGTTTCAACGAGTCTTGACAAATGTTTATAACATCCAGACAGATAGTTGGAAACACTTTACTTTCAGACTATTTGAAGCAGCTGTCTTTCTGAAACGATCAAATCTTTCTGGAACAATAAAAACATATTTTCGCCATAATGGCAACCGGTTTACGTGCTTATCAAGACAACACAAAGTTTGCTCATTTCCTATTGAAAAACGCCCTCGAAGACAATCCTATAGTTGGATATTTTCTTAACCGTTCCATGATCAAATTTATCGTGAGATTTTTACCCCTTCACCGCCATTTTGTCGTCTGCTTCAATACTGTTCTTTGCAATGTCGTTTCAAAGTTAGATTTAAGGCAGTATGACTGACGGTTTTTCAAAACAAGTGGCAAACAGGATCAGGATCAAAACTATTTCCAAATGCTCTTTATGACGTCATTGAGAGCGGGAAGGCTTGAGTTCGTTTTGTTCGTGGCACATATAACAGGAAATTGTGCAATATTTGCATCGCCGGTTCAAGACTGCGATATATTACGCTATTGGTCAAAATAGAAACTTTGTATGGGACATGGCTGATGTAATGTCTAGCTTATCCCTTTCCTGTTGATAACAAAATGGTTAGCAACATTAGGATTGCTAGTCAGTTCTACGACCTCGAGAATTTATTGCTACCAGGAAACAATGATAGATTCAATTAACGTCCTTTGCTCTAACCTTTCCAGAACGGTAAAATACGTTAAGAAACAATGATCCTCACGAAATTACGCATTTTTGCAGCTTAACCCTTTCCCCAATAGAAGCGACTTTTAGCGTATATGATTTATTCCTCCGCTGAAGAAAATAGTTCCAGTTTATACCCTCATGAACAATTACCATTACAAATATTTTATATAACCTAGCATATTTTAGCTTAAAGCAGGCTGAAAGTAAAGCAGAATGTGCCTTAAGGCACATTCTGCTTTACTTTCAACCTGCTTTAAGTGGTCACCTGTCTTCAAAACTAGAAACAGGCTATGAGGTAAAGGGTTAAGAAAGATTCTGCGACTTAAATAAATTTCAATAAAGAATACCCATGCAATTGTTTTCACCGTTTTCAATGGATCTTATAATTCTATCGATAGCGAGTTTACTGGAAAGAAGAAAGATATTCATGTACATGTATTCTCTATTGAATAAATAAACGTAGACGTTATAATTACATTATCAAATGACGAAGGGCTAACATTGTTAAGGACAATAAGGACATGACAAATCTTAGTCGCACTACCTGACAAAATATCGACTACACTATTCCCTCTCTACAACAATGGGAGACAAAAATTATGTGCATTGTTCGGAGGGAGCCCCAAAGCTCTGGAACTCTCTACCATCAGACATCAGAGATGCGAGCTCAGTTGCAGTCTTCAAAAAACGTCTGAAAACACACTTCTTTAATATTTATTATTAGAACACATTAGGAAATGGATGTCTGCTACCTCCGGGCCATGTTCTTGCTGTAGATATTGTGGGTCTAAATGGGAGTTCTGGAATTGTACCGTTTGCCCATGCCTGTTCGGTGGATCTTGATGGTAGGGATTGCCCCTGATCTCTTTGAAACCGACTGGCTTGGGGTTTGCGGTATAATTCAAGGACAGCTTCTTATCTTGATGTTTTATAAAGTAAGGGTGTAATTTCAGCCATGGAACATGTAGGTCCCGCGGGTGTGGGGTGGAGAGGGTAGATGACTGCTACCCTAGGGCTGTGTTCATTCTGTATATGTTATGGGTCTAATTTTTAGTTCTGGGGTTGTACTGTTGACCAATGCCTGTCTGGTGGATCTTTGATGGTAGGGATACAACTCTGATCTCTTTTGAAACCAGCTGGCGTGGTCTGTAGTACAATTCGTGGACAGCTTTCACCATTTTTAATAATGTTATTGATCTTCTATAGAGTTTTTAGTTATGGTCGCATGCTATTATTCCTAGTTATGTTACATTAGATGGCCTGCATTGGGCGCTCTGCTATTATTTCTATTGGTCGGCAATCTTTAGCCGGTTGGTTCATTGCTGATTGATGGGGGTAGTGTGATTGCCGTTTTGGGGGCTGTCTTTTGTATGTTTATTCTTATTTATTTTAGATCTAATTATAGTTATTTGTGTTTTGTCGATGGCCTGCATTGGGCGCTCTACCATTATTTATATCAGTCGGCAATACTTAGCCGGTCGGTTCATTGCTGATTGATGGGGGTAATGTGAGCGCCGTTTTGGGGGACTGTCTTTTATATGTTTATTCATGTTTTATTTCAGATCTAATTGTAGTTATTTTGTCTTTTCACGATTTATAGGTACATATGTGTTATTTCATGTAAAGCGCTTTTGAACGCACAATCCCTGTGTGAAAAGAGCGCTATATAAATCTGGTATAATAATAATAATAATAATAGGGAGGGAAACTTGCTTTAATTTGCAAACAGCTTGAATCCAGATCAGACGCCGCGTAACGCGGTGTTTGATATGGATTCAAGCTGTGTGTCACTCGTCATTAAGTTTTTTTGTCAAAATGTCAAAAATGTAACTTTTAGAAAAGCAGCAGACGACAATTTAAAGCTGACGATACTGTAGCAGTGAAAAGGTTGGACATACAAGTCTCGTTTGGGGAATAGCGGCAAGGGTCGTTGTAAGGAGGGATTCGTTGTTGGGAGGGCCGTTGTAGATAGCACTGTACTTCAACAATGCCGTCCGCATTCATTTGTCAAAATTAGGCGTTGGGCAAAAAATGCCTGAGAACCTTTCCGTAACACATTCAACTCTAGTGACGAGCATATTAGACACGAACAAACAGTGTAGAGTCGAACTTTGATATCTCGAAGTCGGTTTTGTCGAACATACCCGTACTTCAAAGTTAAAACGTGGCTAAGCCACGTTTTAACTTTGAAATATGGGTATGTTCGACTCAACCGAACATGAAATAGAGATCTAATGCATTTCATATATATATGTCGAACTATCGGATAGTTCGAGTAAAACAAGTTTGAGATATCGAAGTTCGACTGTATTTGTGAATGGTACACTTATCCTATGCAGACAGTAAAAGTCCTGATCAGAGGGCTCCCTTTGGTCGGGGTCTGTATTGGTTTTGATTTTGTTATGCATTGTTAAAATCAACCTTAATGGTAAAAAATGGACTGGACTAAATTGGAATAGTCCATTAAATATTTCAGGGATAATTGAGATAAGAGTGTCGAATTGGTTGGAAATGTCATTGAACTATGGGTCGCTGGTACCAGATGCGGGTTCTTTGTCTCAAAACAAACAAACAAAAACAAATTCCAAAAACTTTGTAACAAATACAATTCCGTCGACAAATCAATTTTGGAAAACACACAAGCAAGCATGCACTTATGTATAACGCGTCGTCTGAGTAGTATCCAAACCGTTTGTAACTCCTGTCGATGTTTCTGCAGTCAAAATGTTTATAAATACAAGCAGACAACAGTTGTTTAAAGTAGATGATGTCAGAGAAGGGGTTTACATTGCACTGGGTATACGAGTACTTTTGTCTCAACTCTTCTCAATAATTACCTCCTCACTGCTTGAAACAAATGTCGCGTATCTTAACTTCTCGAATTCAAATTTGAGGTTGATCGACTAAAAAAATATCGTAATGAGTGTCAAATTAATTGCAATAAACAGTTGTACTAGTTAGGAAGTGAAAGGGTTAATGGCCAAGTCTGTCCCACACATATGAAATTAGTCTACGAGTGTTATATATGTAAACGACAGGTTTCCAGATCAGATTGGGTATTTTCATCAACTCTATAGTGTGAACATTGGCAGTGAAAAAGTTAATCGTCTATGCGAAACGATTCTAATGACTAGTCGATTATAATGAGCAGTCACACTATTGAGTTTGGTGCAGATATAATGATTTTAGATTTTAAAACCACCACTCTGTCTAGATACATGTAACTTTAAGATAAGCGCGTAACTATGGACAACTTTGCTCATTAGCCCCCGATCTTCCAATGGACGTTCTTCCAGTTTCCATTAAAGTATTGTCCTTATTTGACTTTAAAGGTTTTATTTTATACTGTATTTCAAAATGAAACACAGAGCCTTCTGACCAGGGTCTGCACTGTTTGTATAGAACGAGTGAATTCTATTGAGCTCCACTGAAAGGACGTATATACCCGTCGCTAGGGTTTAATTAGTTTAGTATGTCCCCGTCAGGGGGTTCAATCATAATTAGTTATGTTCAGTGAGTGAATATACGTTAACCCCTTCACTGTCATGACGTCATCAGCTTTAAACAAGTGTCGTCTGAGAAACAATAGCAGACGACAATTGTTTAACCTTGATGACGTCACGGCAGTGAAGGGGTTAAAATGTATGTAATCTAATTTTAACAAATACAAGCAGACGACAATTGTTTAAAGTAAAAGACGTCAAGGCGATGAAGGGGTTAGCATTACACTGAGTATACTGTTGTTTTCAAATTAAAACTTTAGGTAAATTGACTCAGGTAATATCGTAATGAGTGTCAATCAATTTGCAACAAACAATTGTACTCGGTCGGTTGTGAATGGATTAACCATTTCCTCCATAGAAGCATATTTTAGCGCATTGAATTAATTTATTCCTCCACCGAAGAAAATAGTTCCATTTCATACAGTCATGCAGCAAACGAGACGTTTGGTATATTCTAGCAAATGACAGCTTAAATCAGGCTGAACGTAAAGCAGAATGCGCCTTATGGCGCATTCTGCTTTACTTTCAACCTGATTTAGGTAATCACCTGGGTTCAAAACTAGAAACATGCTATGGGGTAAAGGGTATATGGCCAATTTTGCGACACACATACAAAATTAGTCTATGAGTGTTATTCATGTATAAGACAGAGTCCCGGAACAAATTGAGATATTTTCATCCACCCTATAGTATAACTACTTTTTAGATTCGTCTATGCGAAACGATTCTAATGACTAGTCGATTATAATGAGCAGTCACACTATTGAGTTTGGTGCAGATATAATGATTTTAGTTCTTAAAACTACCACTCGGTTTAGATACATGTAACTTTAAGCTAAGCGCGTAACTATGGACAACTTTACTCATTAGCCCCCGCATCTACGAATGGACGTTCTTCCAGCTTCCATTAAAGTATTGTCCTTATTTGACTTTAAAGGTTTTATTTTATACTGTATTTCAAAATGAAACACAGAGCCTTCTGACCAGGGTCTGCACTGTTTGTATACAACGATTGAATTCTACTGAGCTACACTGAAAGGACGTACATGTATATACATGTACCTGTCGCTAGGGTTTAATTAGTTAAATATGTCCCGTCAGTGGGTTCAATCTCCCCTTATTCAGAACTTCAATATTATAGTTATGTTCAGTGATTGAATACGTGAACCCCTTCACTGTCATGACGTCATCAGCTTTAAACAAGTGTCGTCTGCTTTTATTTCTCAAATCTAAATTTTAAGTAATTTTACTTAAGAAATGTTAAATTTGGTGTCAAACCGTTTGGATCCTGATCAGACGCCGCGTTACGCGGCGTCTGATCAGGATCCAAACGGTTTGCAAATAACTATCATACTCTAGTTGAGGCAGTGAAGGGTTAAAAAAACTACCAACTAGCAACGCACAACATTTTTAATAGTCTTTTGTTCCCATGACAACAGTTACATGTAAATACCATAATTGCCTCTTTGGTTCACAAAAAAACGATTACGCTGGTTTCTGGAATGGTAAGAATATTATATAAAAGCAGGAACTATTGTGTCCCTTAATATGATGAGCGCGACTAGAATAATATTGTCAAACAGTTTGAATCCAGATCAGACGCCGCAAGACTGGAACTGTTTAAAAAGATCAGATTTCAAACGGTTTTTTAGACTCGTGTGGATGTTTCTTTGGTATTACATTACCTACAAACCTAACTTAGAATCATATCCCTTTCATGATCAAATTATTCTGGAGAGTTTTACCCCTTCACCGCTTTATTGTCGTCTACTTCAGTATTGTTGTCTGCAAGACACGTTTCAAAGTAAGATTTAAGGTTGTTTGACTTAATGAATATCGGAGAGAGTGTCAAACAGTTTGGGTCCTGATCAGACGCCGCGTTACGCGGCGTCTGATCAGGACCCAAACTGTTTGCAAACGCGCTTGATGGCGTCATTGAGAGTGACAGGGTTAAAGCAGACGACAGTTTTTTAAGCAGACGATTTTACAGCAGCAAAAAGGATTTAAAAAGTCGGAATTTAATATTCAAATAGCTGTAATAACCGAATTTACTGACAAAAAATTATCTGAGAAATTTGTCGTCTATGTTTAACATTTTATTCAACCCATTTCGTGCCGAAAACTACATTACAGTTTTTTCCAAATTTGCTTGATCCAGATCAGACGCTCCGAGGCGCATCTGATTGAATAAGATAAAAACCTATGACATAATTATATACGCTTTAAGGTTTCTTTATATAGGAGTGTAAAATTCTTCATTTAACATTAAATTTTATTGCATGAGACAATTTCAGTGCAGAAGATATTAAGACAGGATAGTGTTCATGATCAAATTTGTCGTGAGGTGTTTACCCCTTCACCGCAATATTGTCATCTGCTTTACTATTGTTGTCTGCAATATCGTTTCAAAGTTAGATTTAAGGCAGTATAACTGATGTTATTTCAAAACGAGTGGCAAACAGTTTTGATCCTGATCAGACGCCGCGTAACGCGGCATCTGATCAGGATAAAAACTGTTTGCAAATACACTTGATGACGTCATTGAGAGCATAAGGGTTAATGCTTATCATGCTGAATTGTCGTCTGCTTCAAATATATCGTCTTCGAAAAATGTAGAAAAATCATATTTATATTTTGAAGAAACTATGAGTATGAGTAGCAAACTGATTGGTTCCAGATCAGACCCTGTGTTACGTAATATATTTGTTTTTAAAAATTATCCAGATCAAATTTACGGTGACAGGGGTTTGATCATGATCAGATTTGTTTTGCAAATATAACCACGTGTGACCTATTTACTGCTATGACGTCATCAATTTGAAACCATTGTCGTCTGCTTTTATTTATCAAATATATAATTTTTAGGTACTTAGACGTTTAGTGACAAACAGTTAACATCCTGATTAGTGAAGGGGTTATGGTCCATGGGAGTTGAGTTTGAGAGGTTTCATCGAATTCAGGGGCGTAGCTAGACCAACTAGGAAGAGTACGCAGTCCTATACTAGGAGGATCCGGGGGCATGCTCCCCCGGGAAAAATGGTCTCTGGTGCGTTCTGAGGGCATTTCCCGCCTTCAAAACAGGCGGTAAAGAACATAAATCTATGCAAAAAAATGAATGAAAAAATAAACGACATTGACGTCACGACAAAATCATGGATGTTAATTTCAAACCGACAATGAGTAACATGCAGATCTGCAACAGAACCATTTACATTTACGTTCCGTTTTGATAACATGATAAAGCAGGCCCGTATAAAGCAAATTGTGATTGAGGTGGGCACACGTCGACATCAGGGGCAAATTAAATTCATTTGGTGAACGCACTCTTACTTGGAATGCGGTATGCTCCTCCGGGGAAAAGTATTCCTAGATGGCTTTGGTGGGTTCTGAGGGCATTTCGAGCAATCAAAACGGGTTAAAAATAAAAATACCATCTGGAAACAGCATTCTTCAATCTATATGTAAAATTCGACTCCCCCTACACATAAATTGCATCATGTATAGTGTATTCGATGCGTGAGTCCCGGCCATTCATCTCTCATTCTTACCCCGTCTGATTGGTTTAAAACCCTTACTCTAGAGGGGTCCGGGGGCATGCTCCCCCGGGAAATTTTTAATCCTAGATGGTCTCAGGTGAGTTCTGAGGGCGTTTTTCGCATTCAAAGACTATGTAAAAATTTGACTCAAAATAACACATTTTTTGTTCTAGGATAACGTTGTTTTTTTCTGACAGCTTTTCTTCCAGCCTTTGATCTCTACCCCTACCCCCTACGATTTTTATTGCATTTTGGGACTTTTCAATTTTTCTATATTTGCGGACAATGTGTACGCAGTTGCGTTTTTTGCGTACAGGTAGCTACGCGCCTGGAATTTCCATCCATTTATAGTAAACTTCATGACTTATATTGGAGCCTCTACTTTGGTCTACAGGGTATCGTAGATTCCAATTTCATACATGTGATACGAAAGTAGATCATAAAAATAAAGGAATGAATATCTATATATGTAATTCAATATACATGTATATAGATGTAGATTTATAATTTTCTACAAAGAGTGACTCTAAGGTTTGGATCACACATTGAATGAGTAGACTTCTAATCAGGAGCTAAACCATTTTACATTCATTAGGTGTGTCTTCTGTCAAATTAACAAAACTGTCCATTTAACCCTGTCACTGCTAAATTTGTCGTGAGATCTTTACCCCTTAACCGTTTCATTGTCGTCTGCGTCAATTTAGTTGTCTGCAATATCGTTTCATTTATGAAAGTTAAAAAATAAGGCAGTACATTGTATGACTAAAGAAATTTCAAATCGAGTGTCAAACAGTTCGGATCCTGATCAGATGCCGCGCTACGCGGCGTCTGATCAGGATCCAAACTGTTTGCAAACGCGCGTTTAAGCGTCATTGAAAGTGAAAGGGTTGACCCTGTCAATGCCAATTGCAACAACACTTACATTTGCAAACAGTTTGGATTCTAATCAGACGCTGCATTACGCGGCGTCTGGTCAGGATCCAAAATGTTTTCAAATAACCATTGCTCATGGGGTAAGGCAGTAAAGTGGTTAACCAGACTGTGAAAGGGTGGGAGTACAATAGGGGAGGTGTTCTTTACCAATAAACGCTTAGGTGAAAAACAATTGTTTCCATTGCAAACAAGTTGAAGACAGATTAGACGCCGGAAAACAATTTAAAACAATTTTATTTAACGAGATACAATGTGTATAAGGTACCAAATAAAATGTGTCTATGTCTATGATAACCCGGGTCCAGTTTCATAAAACTTCTTACCACAAAAGTTGTCGCAAGTCAGATTATAAAAGTCTCAATTATTATTTATTTCTCAATCTAATCCTGTCTTGTGACATCTTTTTGACAGGATTAGATAGAGAAATCAGAGATTAAATGTATTTTAAAGTTTTGACTTACGACAACATTTGTCGTAAGATGTTTTATGAAACGGGGCCCCGGTGTCTGGTCAGGCGTAGATATGTTTATCGTTCAAATTTACATAAATCGTCAACGTTTTTAAACAGATGCCATTTTCGAGATTGTATTGCCTTTGGAATATAATAATCTTTAAGCTTACCCTAAACCTATTTTCACTAATGACCAGGTTAATGTCACACGAGAAAGAAATGTTGAATTTACTCTATGCGCCCTGCTATGCTTTGGGAACATTAAAATATTTGGCTAGATTCACTTCAAAAACGTTCTTTAGTAAAGAGTTCGTATGGCTCATTTCTTCGGTAAGAGTTCGTGCATGATAAAATATGGTTGGTTACACAGTGATATAAATTACAAAATTATTTAAGAAAGGTCATGAGTCTTTTACCAAATTGAATTCAAGCGACGCGTGTCATACACATTCAGCGTACCTGTGAAGAGTATACTTGTCTAAAGTAAACAATGTAGACCTAGATAAGAAGGCTCCAAAAGGAGTCTGCACTGTTTGGACTTTTGAAATAGTATGTAAAAGTCACCCCCTAAGTTGTCAAAAATGACCCAGACCTTATTGGAAACAGGAATTGTCAATTTTGAGTTTCAGGGAGGACATTTGACAGTAAAGACAAATGGTAGTCTGAGATCGTTTTCAAACATTTGATTGGGTAGATTTGAGCAAAATCTCAAATCTTACCAATCAAAAGCTTCCGAACGATCTCAGATTTAACCGCGCTCAACTGCGTTATGACCTTGGTCATAGGTTAAACTATATCGTACGAAATTAAAGCAAAATTGTACTTTCTACGTTTTATCTCTTTGCGTTAGCGATTCATTTGCGTTTAAACGGGAAAGAATAACGTCTTCTGAACTGTGGTTTTATGGTAAAGTTTGAATCACGTTTTTTTTTTAATGTTATAGGTCACTTGGAATGAAGACAACTTTATTGTTCCATATAGTTTATCATGCCTCGTTTTTCTTCTTGTATGTAGACATCAGTGAATGGTGAAGCTTATATTTAAAAAAAAAAATGGAGCTAGATCTATATGCTTTACTTTTTTTGCAATTAATTGCTACTTGACTTTAGACGTCACCATGTTTCTTTTAAGAATAGCCAAACTATAATCACGTAAACCTTTTTCATGATTACCGTCAGCTTTAGAATTGTGATCTGGGTCTGCCACAATTTAGTGTTTCGCACGGAATCACTGGATGAAGACCTGGCCCAGTGCTTATAAAGCGTTTGAGTTGAGTCTAAAATCTTTCCCAAGCATTTGATTGGTCAGATTTGAGCTCAAATCTGACCAATCAAATGCTGGGGAATAACATTGGAGAAAACGTAATTACTTCCCATTTAAACGCAAACGAAACGCAAACACATTCCGATAAGATGGATAAAATTACAACTTTTTGACAATTCTGAATGTTGTTTACAATTTGAATGGCAAACAGTTTGGAGCCTGATCAGACGCCTGTTTGCAAAGGAAATGATATTGAAGTATAATTTAAAAGACAGGCCTGTTTGTGACTGTCAGTAAATTTCTTCTCTATTTCTGAAAACAGTGTAGATTCTAGACTTATGTTCAGCATTGTTTTTAAATAAATAAATGTGTGTTTGTCACTTTTCAGTAAGGAAATGTGATGGCACATTCAATTTTATTCTAAATAGCTAACTGAATTTTGAAATGATAAAAAACACACGTATTCGTGCCAAACAGTTTGGATCCTGATCCGACACTGACAATCTACTATGAGCATGTCTTTTTCAAATGGATGATCCATACACTTAATACCAATTAGTTCCATTTTTATGTTCTTTTATCAAACTTTCTTTTAAAGTTTCACTCAATTATTTTTTCCACACACCGATTCTCCATGATCAACTTAAAGCATCCCCTTATCAGATGGCAGCTTAACCCATTACCCCATAGCTTGTTTCTAGTGATATGTGACCACTAAAAACATGTTAAAAGTAAAGCAGAATGCGCCCTAAGGTGCATTCTGCTTTACTTTCAGCCTGCTTTGAGCTATTATCTGCTAGAATATAGTGGTTCTCTCCTCCTGATAAATTTCACTATACATTTAACCTGTACTTAAAGGCACACTGTGAATGGCGATATGCAACAATAAATAATGCATATTTTTCAGTTTCTTAATTTTAAGTCTCAAGTTCTGATGAAGTAATTAGCCTTTGATTTAGAGATGGGAGAAAAGAGAGTTTACTGCTCCTTTCAAACTTTTAACAATCAAGGAATCAGCACTGATATCCATTAACCCGTACCCCATAGCCTGTTTCTAGTTTTGAATACAGTTGACCACTAAAAGCAGGTTGCAAGTAAAGCAGAATGGGCCAATATCTGATAGGATATAGAATAGATTTATAAGGTGTCCCTTATCTTCAACTGTCATGTAATAACCAGTGGATTGTCTCTGTGGAAATGTTACATAATCTAACGACCTCCCAGCGGGATGGCAACAGAGTTTATTGCTTTTTAGGATGGGCTTAACATGCATGGTTTCAATAGGATGTCTTATCTATTGAGGCTGTACATTTAAAAAGAACTGTATAAATTAAAGTAATATTTTATTGCTGTTAATTCAAACTTTCGGAAATAATAAGAAAATATTTCATACATTATAATAATGCACTAGTTGCAAAAAAATCAATGTCTTAAAATAAGTCCTTTATTCAGATAATTATTCTGTTGCACTTTTAGGTAAAAGCTCTATAGCCAGGTGGCTGCTTAATGCAGTATGAAAGTCATGCAGAAAGCTCCTTGAAGGTTTTCATGGGTGACTTGCAATCTACATTCCACAACCACCTGTATTAACCCATTACCCCATAAATACGCCTTTTTACGCCTCTTCTTTACTGGAGAAAAAAATTCCAAATTATACAGATATGAAAATGAATGATAAGAACTATTTTCTTTATTCTAGCAGATGGTAGCGTAAGCAGGCTGAAAGTAAAGCAGAATGCGCCTTAAGGCGCGCATTCTGCTTTACTTTCAACATGTTTTAAGTGGTCACCAATTTTGAAAACTAGAATCAGACTATGGGGTAATGGGTTACAGGCCAAACCCGTGATATAGTCGTTGAAGTGAGGATTAGCAATGCAAAAAGTGTAGATCCAGTTGAAAGGCCATTTGATGGACTCATTTGGATCCAAATGTTTTTTACATTTAGTGTTTTGAAAATAACTCCAATAAAATCCACAGCGATGTGTCACTTTTTAACGAATTTCTTGATTGAACAATATTTTTACGGCTGATCAGGGTCTGATCTGCTTTATTATATATATCTGATTCTTCACTGTTTGCTGTGTAAATAAAATCCTTTGTTTTTATATTTCAATAGAACAATCAGTCAATTATTCAGAATGGGTGGAGTATTGACCAGAGAAATGGTTAATATCCTGAACCAGTACCCTCAGCCTTAATCACAGCTGGAATCACTTTATACAAATGGTCAATGTATCTGTTGCAAATCTCTGGAGTCACAGTTCTCCAGAACTCCAAAATGCCTTCAACAAGTTGCGCTTGACTTCGGGGTTTTTTGTTTTTCCTAATATAATGTTTCAATTTTGCCCACATATTGTCAATTGGATTCATGTCTGGTGATTCTGGAGGAGTGATCCAGTGGTTAATTCCATGTTCAGCCATGAATGATTTTCACCCCATAGCCTGTTTCTATTTTGGAAATTTTTGACCACTTAAGGCAGGTTGGAAGTTAAGTAGAATGCACCTTAAGGTGCATTCTGCATTACTTTCAGTCTGCTTTAAGCTATAATCTGCTAGAATATAGAAAACATATTTCTTGTAATTCTTATTTGTACCAGTATAAATTAGATTTTTTTCCTTCAGTGGATAAATAAAATAAAGGCATAAAAAGGTGTATTTATTGGGTAATGGGTTAAAAGTTTTAAGTTCTGTTTACCATCAATGTAACATCATCCCCCCAAACAATGCAGAAAAAACTGCAGCTCTAAAATAAAGCTGTAGTCATTCCCCATTGCACTGCTAGTTACCTGGTTTAAACTGATAGTGCACTATCAGTTTGTTATTGAAATCTCAGTGCACTATCAGTGCACTGTCAGTGCAAAATTAGTTTACTCTCAGTGCACTGTCAGTTTAAACCCAGTGCACTGGCAGTGCACTGGGGTGTATAGTTTAGCTTAAACAGTACTGTACCTACATGTCCACAATACCCATGCTTTTTGCAAGGAAATTTTCTGGCAGCGTTATGATAGAAAGGTCGTCAGGAGATTCTTTAAAGCAGGTTGAAAGTAAAACAGAATGCGCCTTAAGGCGCATTCTGCTTTACTTTCAACCTACTTTAAGCTACCAACTTCTAGGATATAGAATATATTTCTTTGGTATATGTTCATGACTATACATTGGTACTATTTTCTTAAGTGGATTGATAAATTAAATGCGCTATAAGGTGCTTCTATTGGGGAAAGGGTTAAAGGTAAACCGTAACAGTACTGAACCTTATTAGATTAACATATTTTGCGATTCGCTTGCAATTCGCTTGCGATTCAAAATAGTAACTTTACCCTCGGGTAAGTTTTCTTGAATTGTGGTATCTCACAAATGTTCGCAAATATGCCTCCGTTAATTTTTTCGATTCCATTTTTGTCACAACCGCGTAAAAATATTCAAGCGTAGGATTTGTTTTTTGAAGCGCCCGATTCGATGGCAATTCGATGGCGATTCGATGGCAATTCGCTTGCGATTATAAATTTAATTTAATAAGGTTCCTGTATATCATTCAATCCGGTCTGATGCGATAATAAAATTCCTCCTGGATTCACGAGTAAACATGATATACGTGACATATGACATATGATACATGTATTGTAACATTGTAGCACGTATTCGTGCTGTTATAAATGTCAAGCAACAGATGTAGGACAATAATAAACAGTGTATTACTTCCAGGCAACCAGCCCTTAGCAAAATATATACATATAGCAACATAATCACAATATAGAAAGTGGCTTACCCCATTATCTTTTATTTAACCATTAGCAACACGTTTGATAACAATAATTGCATATACATGTTCAGCATTTTCAGTAGGCAAAATATAAGTATAATTATACAGTTCTCCTTCTCGACAATAACACCAAATGTGAGACACATATTGTACGTGTTGCTCGGAGGAAGTTGTTATAAGGAGGGACAATTAAAACCCTTAGAATGCAAACAGTTTGAATCCAGATCAGACGCCGCGTAATGCGTAAAACTGTTTGTCAGTCGCCATTATATTTCTTCAATATTGCTAATATATAATTTTGAAGAAAAACAACAGCAGACGCCAACTTTAACTCTTTCCTCCCTGAAACTTCAAATGGACAATTCCAGTTTCAATTTTAGTCTAGTCCATTTCTGACATTTAAGGGTTGTTTTTGTCAATGTTTGGCATACTGACAAACAGTGAAGGCCCTGATCAGAGGGCTCCTTTTTAAGCCCTCTGATCTGGGTCTTCACTGTTTGCACAGGACAAGTTTACTTTTCACATGTACACTGTTTGAAACTGACGCCTATATGCGGGACTAGGGTTCAAAGGGTTAAGCAAAACAGCAGACGATATTGTAGCAGTGAAAGAGTTATGCATAATTGTCTTGTTTGGGAAACAGTAGCAATCATTGTTGTCCAGTGGAGAATCTGTTATTCTTTCCCAATAAACGCGTTTACGCTAAAACTATTATTTGCCGTGCAAACATTTTGGAGCCAGATCAGACGCCGGGTAACCCGGCGTCTGATCAGGCTCCAAACTGTTTGCTACCAAGATAAACAAGAATTATCAGAACCGTCCAAAAGTTGTTCTTTTCTATGTTTTAGTGCTTTGCGTTTGCGTACGTTTGCGTTTAAACGGGAAAGAATAACATATTCTCCACTGTACGGAGGGAAGCGTTTGTTGAGATGGCCGTTATATGATGAGAGCACTGTATACACTAAATGGGACTAAATGCCACCTGAACTTGCTAGAAGGACCAATCACAAAATGTCATATTTTCTGGATTTAAGTGTAGAAGTAACTCATTCACTCCTGAAACTTTTAAACGACCATTCCTATTTCCAATAAGCCTGGTCCATTTACATCTATTTATGATTGATTTTAACAATATATTGGAATACGAAAAAAGTGCAGACCCTGATCAGTTAATTGCGAGTGTACCCGTTGTTAGGATTTAATGCGTAAAAAGCATTGATGATAAACAAATATGTCAGTAGTTTGTCAGTAAACTTGTTGACAGAGCACTCATCAACTAAAATGTTTTCCTTGAAACCAGAAACAGTGTATTTAGTGATCATGGAAACTGGATACTGGCTGATTGCTGTTTTAACCCCTTCAATTTCAAATGTTACCATCTGGTTCTGGAATCGTCTGCTACAATTTGTCGTCTGCATTTTTATGCTAAGTTCAATATTTCAAATATGTCCAAAGGATACGGTACATTTGTAGCTTAAACAGTCTGAAAGTAAAACAGCATGCTTTACATGTACTTCAAGCCTGCTTTAAGCAACTGTTTGTCTTTTATACTGAAAATATGCTATTTGGGAATCATGCTAAATTGCCGTCTGCTTCAAATATATCGTCTGCGAAAATAAAACGATGCTGTTTACTGCATTTCCAATTGACGAAAAGAAAATGAGTAGCAAACAGTTTGGATCCCGATCAGACGCCGGGTTACGGGGTCCAAACTGTTTTCAAATGTTAGCCAAGTCGCATTTAGCATGATAAGGGCTAAAGCTAATGACGTTTTTGTTTTAAAAAAAAGAAAGATAGAAAACTTATTGGGCATGAGACGGGTTAATGTATTGTAATTGGTGGAATGTATGTTGACAGGAATCACCCAGTCCAATATTCTACCACATTTAGTACTTTTACCTCCGTATTATTGTCTGTTCTAACCTATTTACGTCTAATATCGTCTGATTTAATATTCTTGGCCGCATTATATTTCCAGACGTTACATTAACATAGAGTCGAGGGCAAATCAGTGCGAAACAAGTTCTTTAACGCCACAGTGCGTGTGTTTTTCCCGTCGCAGACGGATCTGTTTTCTCTTTAGACACCAACTCTCTGAAACAATTTAACCAATCAGGAATTATCAAAAATCTAAGTCAATGACCACTTATTGAAATGCAGTACTCTCGTTGGCCAATAGGCCAAAATGGCCCAGACTGGTGTTCTGTTGTTTATTTCACATTTATCTTGGAGTTTAAATCTTGCAAACCATTGAAAACAATGAGATACAGTCTAAATTATTGCTGTTAATATTTCATCATTTCTAAATTTAGCGTGGATACTTTCTAAATTAAGCATGTGGGAAATCTTTTTAGCTCACCTGAGCTAGCTCAGGGTGAGCTTTTGCAATCCTTGAATGTCCGTCGTGCGTCGTGCGTCGTCCGTCGTCAATAATTTTAGTGTTTACACTCTAGAGGCCACACTATTTATCCAATCTTTCTCAAACTTGCTCAGATGGTATATTGCCATAAGAGTTCAGATGAGTTTGATTATGGTTGAAATCAGACAAATAGGTCATGAATTATCTACCTTTGAACTGCTGAAAATGCCATATTTAACAGTGTTTACACTCTAGAGGCCTCAGTATTTATCCAATCTTTCTAAAACTTGCCCAGATTGTATATGACTATAAGAGTTCAGATGAGTTTGATTTTGGTTGAAATCGGACTAATAGATCAAGAGTAATCTACCTTTGAATTGCTGAAAATGCCATATTTAACGGTGTTTACACTCTAGAAGCCACACTTTTTATCCAATCTATCTCAAACCTGCTCAGATTGTAAATAACTATAAGAGTTCAGATGAGTTTGATTTTGGTTGAAATCAGACATATAGGTCGAGAGTTATCTACATGTGAATTGCTGAAAATGCCATATTTAACTATGTTTACATTCTAGAGGTCCCAAATTTTATCCAATCTTTCTCAAACTTACTCAGATTGTATATTACCATAAGACTTCAGATGAGTTCAATTATGGTTGTAATCAGATCAATAGGTCATGAATTATCTACCTTTGAATTGCTACAAATGATATATTTAACAGTGTTTACGCTCTAGAGGCCACACTATTTATCCAAGCTCTCTCAAACTTGCCCAAATTGTATATGACCATAAGAGTTCGTAAAAGGGTGATTATGGTTGGAATCGGACAAGTAGATCAAGAGATATCTACCTTTGAATTGCTGAAAATGCCATATTTTACAGCTTTTACACTCTTGCAACTACAGTTTTCAATGGCTTTATATACTTGTAACAAAGGATGTAGCTATACATTCTGGAAGGAGTGCAATTATTGTTGAAATGTAATCATTGTTGCAATAGTTACCTACCCTTGATATACTTTGAAATGCTAGAAAAATGCTTCATTTCAGTATTGTTTAGGCTCTAGTTATCTGCCTTTGATGTACTCTACTATACTACAGTAGGTCGACAAACTTGAATGGATTTAGAATAAAACGGGTGAAATTCAAAGGTAAAGCTATCAGGCTTCATTACAAATGGTGAGCGATATCAGGGCCTTCGGGCCCTCTTGTTTATAAAATGAAGCAAAATAGACACCCCCCCCAATAAAAAACCAACAACAAAAAAAACAGGCAATAACCAAAACAACATTAAACCTACGACGGAATATCTTTTTGAAGATAAATCCCTGGAGCAAAATCGCAATTATAGAAGCGTGTGGCTGTCGGGTTTTCTGTGACATTTTCTACATTTGATTTCCTGCGTTTGGTTTATATCATTGTAATTACGTTTGGGTTTTGTTCTTTTAAACGGGAAAGAAAAACGTCTTCTCCTCCCAATGCACAATCTCTATAGAGGCTAGTTTTTGCCAGCTAAAACTATATTAGAGCAACCAAGGAACAATTTGAATTCCCGTAGTGACTGTTGATGGATTTTAGAGTCGACACTATCTTCACGCCACCAGTCATTAGTTCTTACCATGTTACCGGCGGACATGACTGCCATAGTGATTACATCTGCAAACAGTTTGGATCCTGATGAGACGCCGCGTATCGCGGCGTCTCATCAGGATCCAAACTGTTTGACACTCTGACCCTTTTTTGAAAATAAATTTTGAAAATTCTTTTAAAGAAAAGTTAGCAGACGACAATTGTTGCAGACGACAAAATTACCCAGCATGCAAAGAGTTAAAACGCCTAAAAAATGTCTGTGTGAGCCTTTCCCGCGGTAATTATAATAGGTGACTCTTTGATTGTCTCTGCTGAGAATAATTTTATTTTACTCAGATCCCTATAATCCGATAGAAATGGGAAAACAGTCAGTGAAGTGTGGGATAATGTACATGCAGACATTTGTCAAATTGTAGTATTGCAGTAGAGAAGACATTACAGTGAAATCCCTCTAAACCGGACATGTGTGGGGACAACAAAAACATCCGGTTTAGAGGGGTTTCCGGTTTAGAGGGGGTTTAACCCATAGCTTGTTTCTAGTATGGAAGGTAGCTGACCACTTAAAGCAGGTTGAAAGTAAAGCAGAATGCGCCTTAAGGCGCATTCTGCTTTACTTTCAACCTGCTTTAAGCTATCATATGCTAGAATATAGAAAATATTTCTGATGATATATGTTCATGAATGTACTTTCTTCAGTGAAGGAATAAATAAAAGGCGTAAAATTGGGTGTGAAACGGGACCAAACTTTTTGTCCGGTTTAGAGAGAGTTCCGGTATTTAGAGGTTCCGGTTTAGAGGGGTTTTACTGTATTCCTTATGCGCATTCTGTTTTACTTCCAGCCTGCTTTAAAGAAATATTTGCCCAATTCAAAAATGTTGAAAAATAAACTTCTTAAATAACTTGATTACTATATATTTTCTGGTTTGCAAAGCATTTATAACCACAAAACTGAATTTTCAAAAGGTCTTATTGGTAAATTATGTGATATACAGTACTGCCGGTACAGGCACTGTTTCAAGATTTGAGAATACTGTTTAGATAGGCATTTCTTGTAGAATACATGTTTTTGTTTTTATCAGCAGCACTGTAAATTCTTGAAGTAACTAATGATTTTTCAAAGGTTTGTGTATTAACATACACTCATGTATTTACAATTTTTAGCACGTATTGGGTGAATATTTCTCATGTTAAGGCCTGTTGTTTGTTGCTAAAACTTTTTGCAAAATAACCATTGTACTCTTGGCAAGGTAGTGAAGGGGTTAAATTAAGAGATCAGTTAAAGCCCAAACCATCCTACATTATCTTATTATGCGTTTGTTTAACATAAACGTTGATTTCTTTTGATGTTAATGTTTTGATATATTTTCATTGATTTAAAAACAAGGCATCAGTGAAACAACGCAATCACTTATATATCCGTCTAGAGAATTTAAATGCTTTACATTAAAGAAATCCATTAACAAATACAAGGCATTAGAAATAACAGACTGTTGATTGATACTTTGTATCGCAACGGTAGTTAGTAAATAATATGTTACCTAATCCAAGTATTGTTTAACTCTTTCGATACCAAGTTTTATCGTCTGCTTTAACCATCTTACCGCCAAAATATCTTCTGCATTGGCAGTGTCATCTGCAATAGTTTCAAGTCAGCTTTAGAGCTGCTTTGACTGAAAAAATGTCGACATGAGGGTCAAACAGTTTAGACCCTGATCAGACGCCGCATTATGCGGTGTCTGATCAGGGTCCAAACTGTTTGCAAAGTCGCCTTTTGGCGACGTTGGCAGTGAAAGAGTTAAAAAGTATTTGAAATTATTTTTGAGTACATGTACAGGTCAAACGATGAGTGGTCATGCATCTGATCAGGACCCAAACCTTTTTTACACTCACGTAAATGCTTCTTCGGTCAAAATTTGCAACGTCTGAAGTTATAGTAAATAAGAAGAACGGATTAAGCAGACAGTATATATGCAGCCAAAAGGTATAACAGTGAAAAAACGTTATTCTTTCCCGTTTAAACGCAAACGAAACGCAAACGTAGAACACTAAACTGTAAAAGTCGGCAATTTTTTTTTTAGTTTCCGACTATCAATTTATATTTGAGTAGCAAACAGTCTGGAGCCTGATTAGACGCCGGGTAACCCGGCGTCTGATCTGGCTCCAAACTGTTTGCAATTGAAATAATAGTTTTAGCGTAAACGCGTTTTTTGGGAAAGAATAACGTTTGCTCCACTGTACCATGTGACGGAACAAGGAAGCAATATTGCCGACCACCAATCAACGATTCCTGACATTGCGGTAAGCATGGTGATGGCAAGACTTGTAGTAATTATTGGTTCACCAACAAGAACACCATGTTATTACCACCTGAAACAAAACATATGAGCCGTGCCATGACAAAACCTACCTTATTGCATTGCAAACAGTGTAGATCAATGCTAGCCTCCGCGTCTTTGACGCGGCGGCTAGCCTTGATCTACACTATTCATCTAAAGCATTGTATTTAGCAATGCAATATGGCTGGTTTTGCCATGGCAAGGCACATACTCTGAGAATGTAAACCAGTTTAGATTTAGATAAAACTCCGAGCTAATCGGCGTCTCAACTGGACCCAAACAAGTTTTATCGCTTATCACAAATTGTCTCACGCGTTCAAAACGTTAGTTCAGAAAATGAAACATATTTAATTATCAAAAGCAAAACACAAATTATGACTGTAAAAGGTTTATTTCATCCAACCTCAGCGACAAGCATACTCATCCTTTACAAACAGCGTACCGATGGATTGTACACTTGCCCTGTGCAAACATCATAGACCCAGATCAAAGGGCACTCATGAAAGCCATTTCATCAGGATGTACACTGTTTGCCATTTTACAATACAGTGCCCCTCCTACAACGGCCCTCCCAACAACGACTCCCTCCTTATACAACGACCCTTGTCGCAGTTTCCAAAACACGGCAGTTATGTCTAACCCTTCTATAGCTGCAATATCGTCTGATTAAAATTGTCGTCTGCTGTTTTTCTCAAAGTGGCATAATGGACATTTTGACAGAAAATAAATTAATGACGAGTGACAAACTGCTTGAATCCAGATCAGGACAAACTGCTTGAATCCAGATCAGACGCCGCGTAACGCGGCGTCTGATCTGGATTCAAGCTGTTTGAAAATGTAATCCAATTTCCCGCCATATAACGATTCCCTCCGAACAACGCACACAATATGTGTCTCCCACTGGTTGTCGTTGAAGAAAGGGAACGCTATATATTGTAAAAACTCTAAAAGAACAAACTATCCAACATTGTTTTGGTTTCAAATTTCATTGCGTCCACAGAATTCTTTATTGCTGAAGAAAATTGAAATAATTGAAAAAGATACTAGTTCATTATGGTAACTTGTCCCTGAAACATTTCTCCATTTAGTTTGGAACTGTGAGGTTAGCACACAACTTTGGACGCAGTAATTAAATCAATTCAAGAGTACGTAAATGTAATACGTATAGATCAGATCGGTCCTGTTGTGTGTCCTATACTATTTTCATTTTGCAGTACATTGCAGAAAAATCAAACATTGATTTGGTTTCAAATTTCATTACGTAAATGTAATACGTATAGATCAGTAGGGCGTTCAAGTACCGTGTCAGCGAACAGTAACGTTAACCGATGCAAACAATCCATATAGTACGACATCTAACGTTCACCGATACTCTTCAATAATAACTCATTGCGCCCCAATGTTTATTAACTATTCAAGGGTACGAACGATTAATGTGCGATTCTAAATAACACAAGCAAAAGTGCACTAATCAACTGAAATGCATCAATTTTACCGCATATAAAAATAAGATGTATCTGCTCAGATGTAAGCTGCTTTGTTTGATACATTAAGTATCGGAAAATGTTGGTTTATTGATGAAAAATTAAGTCGGGACTGTTCGCTGGTTTTATTAAATTCATTTGGTAGCCATTTTGTTTTCCTTGTTGGCGAAGGCGAACTACCTTTGAGGCCGTTCGTGTCGTTCGCAATCGGTAAAACGGTCGTAAATTGTTACCGTTTTCTGTTGCAATCGATTGCATCGATACGGTACTTGAACGCGCTACAGATGGGTCCTGTTGTGTGTCCTGTACTATTATCATTTTGCAGTACATTGCAGAAAAAATTCTAAATACAATGTACAGCGTTCCCTCTCTACAACGACACCCAATGGGAGACAAAAAATGTGGGCATTGTTCGGAGGGAGTCGTTATAGGGATGGGGATTTGCTTACATTTGCAAACAGCTTGAATCCAGATCAGACGCCGCGTAACGCGGCGTCTGACCTGGATTCAAGCTGATTGTCACTTTCATTATTGTTTTATCTGTCAAAAAACAGCAGAAGACAATTTTTAGGCAGACAAGGGTCGTTGTAAGGAGGGAATCGTTGTTGGGAGGGCCGTTGTAGGGAGGGAACACTGTAGTCATAAATAAACTAGACTTATTTGGAAACTCGCATTGTTAATTTGAAGTTTTAGGAGTGAACGAGCTAATTTTATTTATTATATACCAATCGATGATTTATAGAGATTTCTCAGTTAGATAAATTTGATATCGTCACAGTTGATATCGTCACTTTTAATCTAGTGATGATATCACTTTTTGTGACGTCACGTCATAATAATTTTTGTGACGTTGCCGCGCGTAAATAATTAATTGTGTGTGTTTTCTCTGTGAAACCGTCATTAAATATATACAATAAATAGAATAATCAATTTCTTTGAATAGATATGAAAAATATATCACGAGAATGGGTTGTTATCTAGTTAAAAAAACTCGTTTTTTAACCAGATAACAACCCGTTCTCGTGATAAATTTTTCATATCAATTCAAGGAAATTGATTATCCTCTATGTGTGACATAACTGAAGTCAACAACATAAAGTGTCCCAGAATGGCATAATTGCAATCACACCTTACCAGACGATGAACCTATATTATAACTAGACACGCACCACTGTAAACCTGTGATTAACATATATGCATATCGTTAAACTCAATTCTGATCCAAAAAACGGCCACGCTAATTGGGAAATGTCTTACGCATAAACGACAGACGAACCTCAAAATACTATGGGAAACTAAATGAGCCGTGGTATGACATAAATGTAACCAGCCTTATTGAATTGCAACATTGTACAGACCAAGCACCTAGGCTATCATCCTGTCATCCTAGGCTATGCATCTGAGTTTGGTCTACACTGCCAAAAACGTATGTAATACATTATTAGTATTGTTATCATATACAGCTACATTAAATGATATAGATGCATATATGTGTCAACCAGTGTGGATCAAGACCAGCAGCCGCATTAAAGACGTAAATAAGTCAGGTTTTCTCATTGCACGGCTCATATATGAAAAACGATGATAAATGAATGAAGTTTCAAATTTACATTTTAACTGTGAAAATGGATGGATGGATGAGTTGGGTTTTACGGCACTGCGACACAAAATAGGTCATATAGAGCCGATGATTGATGAGGGGTGATGAGATAAAAAAAAAAAGAGTGTTAAAAATAGAAGCTCAATACGCACTTTTGAGATTGACCCGAGCACAACCTTCATGTACTGGGTTTAATGTATAAAATATATTCTCACATTTAACCCTTTTTCTACCGATCGAGACTTGACTAGGTTTTGCAAACAGTTTGGATTCAGATCAGACGCCGCGTAAAGCGGTGTCAGATCTGAATCCAAACGGGTTGACCCTCTTCTGTATGTCTTTTTCAAATAAAGATGCATACATTGTACATATGAATTTTATAAAATCTGCATATTCATAAGAGACCATTTTTTTACGGTGGGACATGGATTAAACCTCCCAATGTTTATCATGTACATTAAAACAAGTATTATGTGTGTTAACCCTTTCACTGCCAAATTCTTCTTGAGATTTTTACCCCTTCACCGTTTCCTTGTCTTCTGCTTCAATTTTGTTGTCTGCAATGTCGTTTCAAAGTTTAGAAAAAGGCAGTATGACTTAAGAAATTTCAAAACGAGTATCAAACAGTTTGGATCCTGACCAGACGCTGCGATACGCGGCGTCTGATCTGGATCCAAACTGTTTGACGCTCCTCTCTTTGTAGCCTATTATCAAATAAATAAATACGAAAGACTCAAGCAGGAAACGTAACACAAACAATACACCCACCTCTCAAGCAGAACACACACACACAGTCATACCACAACAAACACACACACACACACCCGCAATACCATTCCTTCATCTACACACTAAATAGAAAACAACACGCAAGACAAACATAAAGCAAAGTGAATATAGGAGCCCGACTTGGTACGGTCAGTAGCAATCAATAACCAACTATAAATTAATTAATTATTAACAACCACTGGGGGGTTAAACCTGGGTTTAGGGGCGCCCAACCTCACACTTATCTCCTATATTCACCTATAAAGACAAACAGTGTACATAAAATATAAACCCTGTTATGCATACATGTACATATGAATTTTACAAAATCTGATAATCATAGTGAACGGTTTTACGGTAGGTCAAGGGTTAAACCTTCCAATGTTTAGAAAAAGGCAGTATGACTTAAGAAATTTAAAAACGAGTGTCAAACAGTTGGGATCCTGACCAGACGCCGCTTTACGCGACGTCTGATCTGGATTCAAACTGTTTGACGCTCCTCTCTATATAGCCTATTGACGAATAAAGATGCATACATATGAATTTTACAAAATCTAATAATTCATAGGAGACGATTTTACGGTAGGCCAAGGGTCAACCTTCCAATGTTTCTTTTTGTTAAATTTATCTTGTATATTGAAACTACAGCGCTCCCTCTCTACAACGACGTCCAATGTGAGACCAAAAGTATGTGCGTTTTTCGGAGGGAGTCGTTATAGGAAGAGCCATTGGCTTATATTTGCAAACAGCTTGAATCCAGATCAGACGCCGCGAAACGCGGCGTCTAAACTGGATTCAAGCTGTTTGTCACTCGTCATTAAGTTTTTTTGTCAAAATGTCAAAAAATGTAACTTTGAGAAAAGCAGCAGACGACAATTTTAAGCAGACGATTTTGCAGCAGTTAAAGGTTCGACATTAATGTCCCGTCAATGGTCGTTGTAAGGAGGGAGTCGTTGTTGGGAGGGCCGTTATAGAGAGGGAGCACTGTAGTCTTATGTGTGTTAGAAATAATGTCCTTCAAAGCTACCATCCTAGCTCATTATTTCTTTTCCCTGTATTCGCAGTGATTTTAGTAAACAATTACCTGATGTCTTTTCTCTTGATATTGTAAACCCCTGAAACCATATTGTCGAGAAAACTCTTTGCTCTCTTATTAACAGTGTACAGTGGGAAAAACGTTATTCTTTCCAAATAAACGCGTTTATGCTAAATATAATATTTCAAATACAAACAGTTTGGAGCCAGATCAGACGCCGGATAACCCGGCGTCTGATCAGTCTTCAAACTGTTTGCCGTCCAGGTTAAAATCAACATTCAGAATGGTCAAAAGTTGTAATTTTCTTCATTTTACTGGAATATGTTTGCGTTTCGTTTGCGTTTAAACGGGAAAGAATAACGTTTTTCTCCACTGTATCAGTGTATATGACTTTCGCCCACTGGCACTAAAGTCATTACTGGCTATAAGAAAGTATCAGCAGGGATTAATCTATCATCAAAATAGATACTTCATACTCTAGTGTGTTGATAATTGACGCTGCATTACGAATTTTACGAATCAAGATTATATCTATAAACAGGACTCGGAGTGCGGATAAAAAATGCCAAAATTTACAAAATATTGTCAACATTTTCGCTCTTATGTCTTCGATTACCTCTCTACTGTGATTTATCATTAAGAAAACTGGAAAAATGGTAATTTTAACTCTTTGCATGCTGGGTAATGTTTTGTCTGCAAGAATTGTCGTCTGCTGATGTTCTAAAATTAGAATTTTACTATTTTCTTTTTCAAACAGGGTCAGAGTGTCAAACAGTTTGAATCCTGATGAGAAATTGATGAAGCTAAGGGAATCTCAGTGGCACATATCTCCGCCGTTTGCATACAAAAAGTTAAGGACGAAATCCTGTCTGTGACTCGGTTATACCGTTAGATGGAGCGTTCATTTTTGTAATTTCATTGCTCGTTGAAGGGGTAAATCCATCAATATTAATTTGGCGTCAAAAGGGCTAATCTAATTGGGAATACCGTCTCATAAATTGGGTGTAGGCAAGAAGTACAGATAACACAGTGTCTGATCTAAGTATGCATTAATTTATATAAAAAGTAAACCTAAAATAAAAATTTAGTCCAGGCCCCCTTTAAAAGATGGAGTCGTCTAATGTATTAGCATTAGAGAATCCACTTAGCAAATATGGGCCAATGATCAACGTCAATAAGTCGTCTAGTCTGAATGTGCACTGTTTGCTTACAGAAATATCAATAAAAGATAAAATGAAAACGAAAGTTCTGACCAGGCATCTTTTAAATAACAACATGGATTCATCCAATATATAAGCATGGGATAATTCACCTGCCAATACTTGCCCTTTCTCTCTCAATGACATCGTAAAGCACATTTGCAAACATTTTTAATCCTGACGCGGCATCTGATCAGGATCGAAACTGTTTACCGCATGTTTTGAAATAACGTCAGTTATACTGCCTTAACCCTTTCCCCCATAGAAGCGCCTTTTAGCGAAAATTATTTATTCCTCCGCTGAAGAAAATAGTTCCAATTTTATCAGTAATGAATATATTCTATAGGGAATGTTTTCTATATTCTAGCACATGATAGCTTAAAACAGGCTGAAAGTAAAGCAGAATGCGCATTAAGGCGCATTCTGTTTTACTTTCAACCTGTTTTAAGAAGTCACCTATCTTCAATACTAGAAAGAGACTATCAGGTAAAGGGTTAAGTCTAACTTTGAACCGATATTGAAGAAAATAATATTGAAGCAGACGACAATATAGCGGTGAAGGGGTAAACACCTCACGATAAATTTGATCATGAAACGGTTAATGGCATTCAATTAAGACAAATATAATTACCGTAATGCGGCGTCTGTCTTGAGTCTGCACTGTTTGTATATTATAATTAAAATGAAACATTAGATCCGGAACCCTTTAAATTAAAACATGGATTCGCCCAATACAAGGACACGGGAGAATCAATTTGGTAAAATGGGCCAATGGGCAATAGCATTCATATAAGACAAAACGGCAATCCTATCAGAAAGATAATCCCTTAAATACATGTACAGTAGAGACGACATTATTCTTTCCCAATAAACGCATTTACGCTAAAACTATTCTTTCCAATGCAAACAATTTGGAGCCAGATCAGACGCCGGGTAACCCGGCGTCTGATCAGGCTCCAAACTGTTTGCCACTCCGATAAAAATTATTCGTTCGAAATTTCAAAAACTTGCCATTTTCGCCATTTTATTGTAATGCGTTTGCGTTTAGTTTGCGTTTAAACGGAAAAGAATAACATATTCTCCACTATAATGTCAATAATTATCTGGACCATTAAGGTTTTTTTATCTTGTGATACGCCTTATTGATTGTAAATGCCAAGCCTGGAAAGGCAATCCATTAGGCAATGTCACTTTTTCTTGTTTAACACTTCCACTGCAATTGTCGCCAAAATGCGACTCTGCTAACATTTTGGATCCTGATCTGACGCCGCGTAACGCGGCGTCTGATCAGGCTCCAAACTGTTTGACACTCGTATCGACATTTCTTCAGTCAAAACAGTCATAAAGCCGACTTTTAAAATATTGCAGACGACAATTTCAATGCAGACGATATTTTGGCGGTAAGAGGGTTAAAGCAGACGATAAAACTTGGCAGTAAAAGAGTTAACCCTTTCACATTCAGCACATCGCCGGTTTGAACCACAGTAATATAGCACGATTGTACTTTGTTTGCCTGCCTAATGCTTTCAAGCAGTGTTACTGAAAAAATATCCATTCGATTTCCAAACAGTTTAGATCCTAAGTAATTTGGGTTCTGATTTGGCTTCTGGAAAATTGACAGGCATCTATGGTAAGTATTAAGGTGGTACATATTTATCACATATAGTAAAACCTCTCTATGACGACCATCAAACTGTGTTCATTAGCAGGTGTTTAAGGCAGGTGACTGCTTAAAACAATGTGACAGTTAAACAGAAAGCTCCTCTAGGAGCTTTCTGTTAAACTGTCATCTTGCTTTAAGCTGTCACCTGTATTTTATACAATAAATTCGCCTTCTTTTTGGTGGTCGTAATAAAGAGTTTAAACTGTAGTGTCATACTATATAAGCACTGATAACTATAATGTTATATGTTTGTGAATTTAATATGTGACTAAGATGATGTACTTTGTACAAATCTGAATAAAATTATGTTCTGCTATGGAAATTAGATAAAGTGATATGACATATGAAACAGAATACTATTTATTCTTTGACGCGGCGGCTGGCCTTGATCTACACTGTTTGCATTGCAAAAAGACAGGTTTTCTCATGACACGGCTCATTTATAAGTAACACATTCTCTGTATTTATATATCGTTTCTGAATATCAATGTAATTTCCTTTGATGTAAGATGTGTTTTGATATGCGTCAGGACCGCCATCTTGTTTTCACTTAACCCTTCCTCTGCCGTTATACCGTCTGTATTGAAGTTGTCACGTACTAACGCGGTCACTTGATAAGATGTGTGCGTTTTGCAAGTGAAGAAGTCAAATAGTTACAGTCACGTTGTCTGATATGGATCCATATAGGATCTGTCATGAGTCGATGTTTAAGACAAGCTGATCTCAAACGAGTCTAGAATTGAAATGTTTTTAAGCGAGCCTTGGCGAGCTTAATAACTTTTCTATTCTATACGAGTTTGAGATCAACTTGTCTTAAACATCGACGAGTGACAGATTATTTTTCTCGCATAACCAACGATTTTAAACTATTTTATAAAGCAAAAGGCATTTTTTGGAACCCCGGTGACGTCAAAATACCTTTATAGATAGTGACGTTATAATGACGTCATCAAATTGATCTCACACATGTTGGCGACAAGGATATTCGTGGTCGTTGTTCGCTATAGAAAACTTTTTCCACATACCAGTCAATTCCCGATCGACAGGCAAAGGGCTAACATTTCAGTAATGTCTGCAAGCTCGGATGGATGGAATTGTGAGTTGGGTTGACACAAAATAGGTCATATAACGCCGATGAATGATGAGGGATTGTGACATGAGATTATTATGATCTCAGGAAGATGATTTCAGCTAATCCCATTCGTTGCAGAGCAGCACATGGGACCAAAATTACCGACCTGCGTTCCTTTTAGTTCTTTGCAGAAGAGATAATCTCGGTCAAATAAACAGAAACATCCCGTATGACAGCCCTTTAGCTCATAGCCTGTTTCTAGTTTTGAAGACAGGTGACCACTTAAAGCAGGTTGAAAGTAAAGCAGAATTCTGCTTTACTTTCAGCCTGCTTTAAGCTAAAATCTGCTATGTTATATAAAATATTTGTAATGGTAATTGTTCATGAGGGTATAAACTGGAACTATTTTCCTTAGCGGAGGAATAAATTAAATACGCTAAAAGTAGCTTCTATTGGGGAAAGGGTTAAACCCCAGAACCACGACAAGGTAGGAATGTCTCTGGGAGTCAGGGAAACTTATCTGTACTGATTTTCATGTTCACAGCTCTTCCTTTCAATTTAAAAATTAAAACCAGGCGATAAATGGCTCAAGAGTGGCTATCAACAGTTTCCAGGACAAGCTAGTTAATTCATGAAGACGTTAAACGAAAACGCAACGAAACCGAAATGCACTAAAACGCGAAAACTATAGTTATTTGAAATATTTTACAATTTATTTGAATCCGAGTTGTAAATATTTAGGATCCTGACCAGGGGCCCGTTTGATATAACTTCGTACGGCATATGTTGTCGTAAGTCAGATTATAAAAGTCTCAATTATTATTTATTTCTCCATCTAATCCTGTCTTGTGACATCTTTTTGGAATCGTCTTGAAAAGACGATTCCAAAGAGATGTCACAAGACAGGATTAGATAGAGAAATCAGAAATTAAAATTAATGTATTTTAAATTTTTGATTTACGACAACATTTGTCGTAAGCAGTTTTATGAAACGGGCCCCAGAAGTCTGATATAGGTCAAAACTGTTTGACATGGAAATCCTCGTTTTAGCATAAACGCGTTTATTTGGAAAGACAGACGTCTCCTTCACTGTAAGTGATGTCTTATGGGAATATTTGTTCGTGGAAACCGATGCTTTGAACCTGAGTGTTTTGACAATTATTACGTGCTAGGTTTGGTCAATTCTCTTGTTTTCCTGGTGGCATAACATCATAATACTCACACAGTTTTACGCTTCATGTATTGTCCGATTTTTCTGACTTGTCCGAGTTATTTTTAAAACAGAATAGTTAATAATGGTCAATAGGTAAACAAGGTAACAGTGCATTGCTTTTGCGTTTAAACGGGAAAGAATAATGTATCCTCTACTGTACATTACGCACACACATTACAGCTATCCGTATCTCTAACTGGATGTAGAGAAAACTCATCCCTTTTAAAGTTTTAGAATGTTCCAATCTAAAAATAACTTGGACAGATCAGAAGAAAGCACTAATACCCCTTCCGAAGACATAGCTGAAACCCACGTCGTGGTAAATAATAACCTCTTCTCCGCTGTACTGTAGTCTGCAATACATGTTCTAATTTGTTCAGTTAGATTCCAGGTAGTTTGGACGTAGAAAAAGCGCTACAAGGGTCGAACGATTTTCGGTCCTAAACAGCGGCCGGGCAGGATAGAGACTGCTTATAAATACAGTGGATAAAATGATATTATTTCCTCACATTTTCAGCACAAACGAAACGCAACTGTAGAACAAGAAAACGTAGAAAATACATTTTTAAGTTTAGCGATTCATTTTAATTTGAGTGCCAAATAGTTACAGTGGAGAATCTGTTATTCTTTCCCGTTTAAACGCAAACGTACGCAAACGCAAAGCACTAAAACGTAGAAAATAACAACTTATGGACAATTCTGATAATTCTTGTTTATCTTGGTGGCAAACAGTTTGGAGCCTGATCAGACGCCGGGTTACCCGGCGTCTGATCTGGCTCCAAACTGTTTGTAATTGAAATAATAGTTTTAGCGTAAACGCGTTTATTGGGAAAGAATAACAGATTCTCCACTGTAAGGGCTCCAAACATTTTTGCAATGGAAACAATTGTCTTAGAGTAAACTCGGTTTTTTTTTGGGGAAATACATCTTCTCAACTGTAGTTACTATGGAGACCAAAGTTCAAATCTCGATCATGACAAGTTGTTTTCATTGAAATGACCTTTTGATCTAAAATTATATTCCTAAACTAGTGTTTTCGTGTTTATATAAGCTTCTGATGTTCTCTTACAAAACATTGTGGTTTTAGGCACAATTTCGGTTTCAGTATCTTTTGACTATCTCTTTCAAATGTTTGCATTACCGCCTTAACCCTTTCACTCTCAAGGGCGCTTATAAGCGCGTTTGCAAACAGTTTGGATCCTGATCAGACGCCGCGTAACGCGGCGTCTGATCAGGATTCAAACTGTTTGACACTCGTTTTGAAATTTCTTCAGTTATACTACCTTATTTTTTTAAAACTTTGAACGATATAGCAGGCAACAAAATTGAAGCAGACGACAATGACACGGTGAAGGGGTAAAAAAACTCCCGAATAATTTGATCTTGAAAGGGTTAACATCAACAAACCCGACCAATGACCAGAGAAAATGATCCTCCTACGCGAGTTTAGATTCCTTGACTACAACATCACATTTTCTTTTAAAGATCAGCCTGAGGAATATAAACAGATAAGTATGATAGAAAATAATGTATCAACATAGAATAAAAGTATCGATCTATTTGCCTTTCTCAAAGAAGAAGAAGTAGATCGTTTATTTGACTTAAACTAAATACAGTTTCTCATAAGATTCAAGATTTAAAGATTCAAAAGTTTTATTGTAACTTAAACATATAATGTTTCTCGTTACATACATAATATGTACATACACAAATATTACAACATGACAAGATAGTGTTAGAATATAAACATGTTATAAACATGTTACTGAATCACATAAACATATTTGTAATTTCATAATTTAACCTGTTTGAACGTGTTTATCAGACATACAAATACATATAATATTTACAATATTTTATAATGTAAGGTCAAATCTAGTAGGTGCATCAGGATCTACGTCAACGTCAAACTGTGAATAAAAACTTGCAAACTGATATTTTATATAATTATATGGAAAATTCACCTTGTTGTTTGCTGAAATAAAGGAGAACCAACGTCAACGGGTTTAACTGATTGATCCCGGAAACTAGCCCAAGGTTCCAAATAAGAGGGAGTAAATTGAACAAATCCAACACTTTTTGACTCATTTCAGCAATAATTCCTATGGTGTAACTACTCATTAGAATCGTCTCAAAGAGACGATTCTAATGAGTAGTAACACCATATGATTTAATGCAGAAATCAAGATTTTAGATTTTGGATACTCCCTTTATCTGGAGCTCTGCAGTAGCCTACAAATTGACAATTTTCCAGTTCAGTCCAGTTCATTGTAGACTTTATAGGGTTGATATTACGATGTGCAGTCGAAACTCGATACTTCGATTTCGCTAATAGCAATCTAACTATTATTTCATAAGTTGAGCTTTGAAAAGGGTGATCTCGCTAAAGTCGAACATACCCATAAGCCACGTTTTAACTTTGAAATATTGGTATGTTCGAACTAACGCGAGTTCGAATTATCGAGTTTCGACTTTATTTCAAGATGTCAAATAGGTGCAGACCCTTTCTGCACAGTTTGCACTGTCAACATTGTTGGCACAGCTAGCACAAATGTATCCGTCAAATGTGCAGTCTACTCTGTTTTCATAGAACAATTGTGCTATTCAAAGGAGAGGTCCGTTGTTTGAAAAGGGTGCGTACAGAATATGCGTCACTAGGGTTCACCAGGGCTGCCATTTCTCCGGATTTTTCCTAAATCTCCGGATTTTTCCCAGTACATGGTAGCTTAAAGCAGGCTGGAAGTAAAGCAGAATGCGCCCTAAGGCGCATTCTGCTTTACTTACAGCCTGCTTTAAGTGGTCACATGTCAACAAAACAAGAAAAAGACTATTGGGTAAAGGTACAATTCGTAAAATAGCACTTGAAAAATGCAAATTTGGAAATCTTAGGATTTTTTCTGTCACATTATGACAGCCCTGGTTCAATAGGTTAACATGTACAGAGGACAAGCCATTATTTTTCCCGTTTAAATACAAACATAATAATGCAACGTACTGCAAATAAATATTTAAAATAACAATTTATTTTTCTGAGTAGTTTAGAGCCCGATCAGAGACCGACATTGATGAAAATAATTCACTCAATTGTGCAGTTTTGAAGCCTACTAGTTAAAACTCTAAATGTAAGAAAATAGCATGAGCTAACATGTATGCAGTGTAGCGGCATGATTTGAAAAAATTTCTAATTTGAATTTTTTTTTCAAATCATGTTTTCACAGTCGACATGATTTGAAAAAAAACATAATTTAAAAAAAAAATCAAATCATGTCGAAAACCGGCATCTGGAAATTTGATTCAATACATGCCATTTATGAAGCTTTTATTTGTACTGTCTTATTTCACATTCAAATAACTCAACTATATTCACTTATATAAATATTTAATATATGCATGCTATTAAATACCAGCCTATGTAAAAACTTTTTTTTTAAAAAAAACCCTTTTTTTTCAAATCATGTTGAATCAAATTTCCAGATGCCGGTTTTCGACATGATTTGAATTTTTTTTTCAAATTATGTTTTTTTTCAAATCATGTCGACTGTGAAAACATGATTTGAAAAAATTTACATGATTTGAAAAAAAAATTCAAATTAGAAATTTTTTCAAATCATGCCGCTACAATGCAGTCAGTGTAAAAGAATATGACGTGACTGGAAGGATTCAATGTAGTATCCGCAGCGTCAATTCGGCTATTTACATTAGGACTATATCGAATATTTTTGTTAGGTATGGAGGTATGGAGAAAAAACCTGGTCACACTGTATGAAACCACAAAGCGGTATCATATTAAAGTGTGACCAGGTATTTTTCATAGCTCCACTAAAACAAAAAATATGCGATGTATTACTGATAATTTAATATCACTACTGAGTGTAAAAAAGAAAATGAATAGAGAATCTGACATGAGTGTCTATTATCTAACGCTTTTAAGCCGTAGGTTGTAGTCCCTCCGCCATATATATTTACCACCAAAATGTGATGTTGTTTGTAGTAACGTTATCGCCAATGACGTCATTTTGACGTCCTGCCTCATACAACGCAGTCGCTTGTAGAGAACAGTGTGACTAAGAGAATGTTTGTTTTTTTAAATTTCATTGGGGTATGAAGAAAATAATACAGCCAATCACTGCTCAACAAAAGAAATGAAAACAAACAGTATTAAATTATATTCCTATGACGTTATGTCGTGTTTTTTCCACCTGTTTTACTACGCACGTCATTTCTTACGGCATAATTGGACTTTCGAATCACTGGGCTAACGGCGACCATTAACATTTTTGGAATTGTTAATACTTGTGAATTTACTACTTGACTTCAATACAGTAAGGCAGTCACCTGTCTTTTATGCAGTCCATTATTATGCTTTTTAGCGGTCGTACATGTACAGTTGAAAACACGTTATTCTTTCCAAATAAACGCGTTTACGCTGACTATTATTTCCCTTGCAGACAGTTTGGAGCCAGATCAGACGCCGGGTAACCCGGCGTCTGATCAGGCTCTAAACTGTTTGCCATTCAGATTAAAATGAGAAGTCAGAATTATCAAAAAGTTGCAATTTTCTCTATTTTAGTGTGTATTTTTTGTGTTTCGTTTGCGTTTAAACGGGAAAGAATAACGTTTCCTCCACTGTAATAGAGAGATTGTTGTACTGTATATATTTTGTGAAAACAACATAATGCGACATCAATCAACTCATTTTCCTCTAGTTATTTCCAACACGGCATTTAGAAATAGTATACAAATGAAGAGTACACTTGTCCTATGCATATAGTGTAAACCTTGATCAGAGGGACCCTACAAGAGTCCTCCGAGTAGAGTCTGTACTGTTTGCCATTTGTTATATAATGTTAAAACCCACCCTAAACATCAAAGAACGGACTACACTAAATTGGAAACTGGAATTGTCTATTAAAAGTTTCAGGGGTGACTCAGATGGAATAAACCCTAAATACCGGTATCTAACTTCACTGCCAACGTCGCCAAAAGGTGACTTTGCAAAACAGTTTGGATCCTGATCAGACGCCGCGTCACGCGGCGTCTGATCAGGATCCCAACTGTTTGACCCTCTCATCGACATTTCTTCAGCCAAATCAGTTCTTAAGCTGACTTTAAAAATATTGCAGACGACACTACCAATGCAGACGATATTTTGGCGGTAAGAGGGTTATTTTAAAGCAGACGATAAAACTTGGTAGTTTAAACGTTAATGGTGAAGTAGACGGAGGAAACTGGAAATATCCATGACATAATGAGTTAATGGATTGCTTTCATCAGTATACCATTACTATCAATAGATCGGCAGCAAAGCCTTTTTCCGGCACAGATACATCTACATGACCATTGGCCAGTGAATTGATCTTCCTACGCGATTTGTCGTACATTATTTCAAACATATTCCTAGGGGAAGTAAATTTATAATAATGATAAACTACGACTTAGGATCAAATAGAAACACAGTTGCAGAACAAATGTATTTTCGCATTGTGAAAAAATTCCCAAAAGGTTAAACTGTTTAAGAATAAAATAAAATACAACAGTTCTAATGCATTTCTCAAACGAAGATATGCTTGCCATGGCTTTATATCAAACAGTGGTATACGCTGATCGTAAACAAATCGGGATTATCGTGATAAAAAAGATAAATCCTTTATTTGCGGTGCTTAAAACAAGTAACCTTGTTCTTAATTAATGGATTGCTTTCACCAGTAAGCTCATCAGATATCAAAATACCGACAGACCTATATAGCATTAACAACACAGATACCAATTTTGCAGTGGAGATAGGTTATTATTTCCAGTTTGAACGCACATGAAATGCTAACGCAATTCAATGAAATGTAGAAAAAAAACATTCTTTGAAACAAATCTTAATGATTCATTTTAATCTAAGTCGCAAACAGTTTGCAATGAAAATGACACCCAATGGGAGACACAGAGTGTGTGTGTGTGTTGTTCGAAGGGACAAATCAAGACTTGGCTTACATTTGCAAACAAGCTGTTTGTCACTCGTCATTATATTTATTCTATCAAAATCTCCTTTTATAAGAAACACTGCAGACGACAACTTTAAGCAGACGGCATTGCAGCCATGACATATAACTGTGTTGTTTTGGGAACAGCGGAAAGTGTCGTTGTGAAGAGAGAGTCGTTGTTTGGAGGGCCGTTGTAGGGAGGAAGCCCTGTAATAGCGTTTTCACTACTGTATCTTACCTAAGTAGTGGTCAGGGACATTGTTCCTCCTACGTGAGTTTAGATTCGTTATTAATAAACTTGTATTTCCTTTAGTAGATTGTCCCCAAGAGAGGTTAATGATGATTAATGGTACAATATCATTCAGCCTCAAGTGTTTGACCTCTTGACCTGTCTTAAGACGTGAAACTCGAATAGTTCTACTACAATACATACGAGTCTCGATTTGATTGAATTTCCTTCAGTCGTATTTGCCATTACTTCAAAATTAAAACGTGCGTCAGGCACATTTTGGTTTAAACATATTTTTTTCTCAATAATTTACATATATTTTACAAACATCCAACAAAGTTTAGGATTGAAACGAAAGCAAAACAGCTTATTGTGATGTATGTACTTAATGTATATATATTTTGTATTTGCCATATTTCCTTATATCTTTGTTAACCCATTATCCCCTGAAACTTCCAATGGACAATTCAACTTTGCAATAAAGGCTGGTCCATTTTAGACTTTTTAGGTTGTTTTTTTGTAATAAATTGCAAAATGACAAACAGTGAAGTCTCTGATCAGAGGGCTCCTGCAGGAGCCCTCTGATCAGAGACTTCACTGTTTTCATAGGACACGTGTACTCTTCACAGGTACACATTTGGTAAAGGACGCATATATGCGTCACTAGGGCTCAATGAGTTAATAGCGAAAGGCAATGTATATTGCTGATATGCTAATAAAACTGAAACTGATTGTGTGTCTCTCCTTTTTTGTTAAAACATATTTTAAGTGTGAAATACTGGTACAGTAAAACCTGTCAATTACAACCACTAAAATAAGGCTAATTGTTTGTATAAAAGACAGGTGGCAGCTTAAAGCAAGATGACAGTAAAACAGAAAGCTCCTACAGGAGCTTTCTGTTTTACTGTCACCTTGCTTTAAGCAGTCACCTGTTCTTAACGCCTAATTTTTAAGACAATTTAGTGGCCGTTATAGAGAGGTTTTACTGTATGTTCTAATTATGCAAAATAAGCTGAGTGATTGAGGATCGACTGTTAATGCACTGGTATGCTCAACTTCCTTCAATCTGCTAGAATATAGAAAACACTAATGGTGGTGCAAATTCGTGATTATAAATTGAAACTATTTTCTTCAGTGGCGAAATAAATTTAAAGGCGTAAAAGGAATTCTAATGGGATAGTGGGTAAAACGAGTCCGAGAGTATTTTTATGGAATAGAACTTAGCAGAGTCATTCAATTGTTCATATTTTGAGAAAGGCCAATATCATGAAAGCATTATGCTTGGTGATATATCAACACGTTGACACATTGATGTCGTTCTGTTTGCGATTCCCAGCTGCTTCTTCCTGACATAAAATGGTATGTGTGTAATGTCGAATAGAGTCGTAGGCGTAAGCACGATTATATGCAATGTACTTGTACTGTAATTCATATTTCAATGTACAATATACCTTGTATTAAACGATTACTGAATAAAAGGCAAACATGTATTTTTCAGTGCAGGTGATAGTTCATACATATTTTAACACCTACGTGTTGCGCATACAATACTAATGGATAACACTATTCATTTTTATCATGTTATTGTCATATTTAGTTATTATATTTTTTTGCAATTTCGCCAAAATTTGAATACAAATTATTTCTTTTTGTTATTTGGGAGATCCATACAAGCATTCAGTTTCTGAGTTATTTATATATATTGTTTGTACTGTATGTATTTCCATCATGTTGGTTGGTAGTTATAATAGAAAATGAATATATTTGATCTAGGGTAAAAAATATAAGTGCGTTGGACCATACGTTCTAACAACAATAACCATTTTATGATCAAATCATTCGGGATAGTTTACCCCTTCACCGCTTTATTGTCGTTTGCTTCAGTATTGTTGTCTGCAAGACACGTTCCAAAGTTAGAAATAAGATTGTAAGACTTAATAAAATTCGATAAGAGTGTCAAACAGTTTGGGTGCTGATCAGACGCCGCGTTTGCGGCGTCTGATCAGGACCCAAAATGCTTGCAAACGCATTTTAAGACGTAATTGAGAGTGAAATTATTAAAGAAAATGCTCTCTTAATGCCTGTTTGATGCAATATAACAATAATTCTAAAAACGTCTATAGGATGTGTTTGCGTTAATTTATCCTGTATTAAACAATCAGCTACACTTTAGCAATCGCCACGCTGTTTTGATAAATGATCGCTTTGAGTTTATATTTACATTTTTGCCAACATTTTTTGCGATTTGTCTTAAATTAAGAAACAAAATAAATTAGGCATAATTTAGTTTAAAGCAGTATCCAAATCTTTAACCCTTTCCGTTCTAGCTGCTTTTTTGCCACGACTCGGGATTCGACAATAATGCGTTTGTGTTGAGGAACTAATTAGTTAACTCTTTCCTCCCTGAAACTTTAAATGGACAATTACTGTTTCCATTTCAGTCCAGTCCATTTCTGACTTTTAAGGGTTGTTTTTGTCAGTGATTGGTATTATTACAAACAGTGAAGACCCTGATCAGAGGGCTCCTTTCGGATCCCTCTGATCTGGGTCTTCACTGTTTGCACATGACAAGTATACTATTCACATGTACACTGTTTGAAAAGGACGCCTATATGCGTGACTAGGGTTCACAGGGTTAATACATGTTACTCTCTCGTGCCTTTCTTATTCTTTGCGTTCGCTTTACACGGTCAGTCCGGTTGCAGAGATGAACTGCGTTGTCCTCTCCAGGTTCTTCACGTTGTCATACAGTTCCTGGTGAAGTTGGGTCTCTGATGGCCATATCACTGCCCTCTCCTGTTTATGTCTCTTACACCTCTGCAGGACATGCTCTGCTCTCTGATCTTCTTCATCACTTGGACAGGCAGGTGATGCAGCCAGTTTGAAGCTCCAGTACATGTGTGCATTCAGCCTGTTGTGTCCTGACCTGAGTCTCATCATCACAACCTGTCCAGGCCTAGTTAGACGGTAATAATCACCCGTCTCTTGTATGGCATTGTACTGTGCCGTGATGATGGCTACTTTCTCATAGTAATGCACACTTCTGTCTGGCTGATCTGGTATTCCACAGTGGGCAGAAGTCCACTGTAGTGCAACTCTAGTGTCTCTGCTCAGCTCCTGCAACAGGACTGCCATAAGTTGGCATGAAAAATCCTAAGATTTCTAAATTTGCATTTATCAAGTGCGATTTTACAAATCGTACCTTTACCACATAGCCTGTTTCTAGTTTTGTTGACATGTGACTACTTAAAGCAGGCTTGAAGTAAAGCAGAATGCGCCTTAAGGCGCATTCTGCCTTACTTTCAGCCTGCTTACAGCTACCATGTACTAGAAAAAAATCCGAAGATTTAGGAAAAATCCGAAGAAATTGGCAGCCCTGCTGCAACGACTTGGCTAACTGTGGTAGTTACTGTTGGTGAGGGCTTCCAGAACAGACAGTGCGTCGGTGGTGAAAGCAGTAAATGCAGTGTTGCCCGGGGTCCAAGGTTATAAAGCTTTTCAGTTGAGTCTAAAGTCGTTCTCAAGCATTTGATTGGTCAGATTTGAGCCTAGGCTCAAATCTAACCAATCAAATGCTTGAGAACACACTCAGACTCAGCTCAAACGATTGTACCCTGAAGCTGCATATGCTGTCTCTGAAGTCCCATTGGTGTGGTAGATGACAATACCAGCTCCTCTATCATGGCTTGCGTTGGTTGCTGAACCATCTGTATATACATGGGTCCAGGCCTCAGGAGGGTACTGGTCATGAATCATTGCAAGCGTGTGGATGCGTTTGGTATTGTCATCATCTTGTTTCCCTTGTATATATGGAACTTCATTGTGTATGTCTACTGCAGACAGGTCACCATCTATTGGATCTGGGATGTCGTGGTTACTGAGTAGAGTTGTACTGCTTAACTTCAGTCTGTTTTTGGTGAAACCTTGTAGTAGTGCTTTCATTGGATTATCTGGGAGGCACTCACACTTGTCAGCTCGGAGAAGAATGTTGGCCTGTCTTCTCTCTTGTAGTGGCGGTATACCAGTGACATGCAGGAATCATGTGGGAAAGCAAACGAAGTGATTCAATTTTATTTTGTAATTAAATACATCCCTATCGAGTAAAGCATGTCCAAGTATTAGTTCGGTCAGCTGACCATAATGACCGATTGATTGCCCTACATAGATTTCTGCATTTGACCGACATAGGCACTCTCTGCTGCAAATACGTATGCTGTTTCATTCAATATAGTGAAACCATAGTAATTCAGTCTTTGATTGTCTTCAGCTGTATCCGAATATATCTTCGTCTCTGCATGGACAGTACAGGAGAACTTAACTCTTTGCATGCTGGGTAATTGTTTCGCCTGCAACATTTGTCGTCTGTTGATGTTCTTGAAATACAATTTTCTAATTTTCTTTTCTAAAACAGGGTCAGAGTGTCAAACAGTTTGGATCCGGATGAGACGCCGCGATACGGATCAAAACTGTTTGCAAAGGTAATCACTGTGGCACAGAATTATATCCGCCGCTAGCATGCAAAGAGATACTTTCCCTATAAACGAGGTTTATGCTACAACCATAATGTTCATTACAAACAGTATGGTGCCAATTCAGATGTCGGCTAAATCCATCAGGCTCAACCCTTTTAGTCACGCAGATTAAATGATGACATTTTCAAAAAGATGTTATTATGTACATGTTATTGTAATATTATTGCAAAGAATTGCGTCTTCATTCAAAGTATACATATTGCGTGAATATTCTGCCTTAATGGATTTCTGTTTCATTTATTCGATGACGACCCATTAACCTTTTCCACGCCATAATATCACTTACTTTAAAGGTGTGTCAGCAAAACCAAACTTAATCCTAGTTTTCAATGATATTGAAACCTAAATACAAGTGTCAAACTGTTTTGATCCTGATCAGACGATGTGTCACACGGCGTCTGGTCCGGAAACAACTGTTTGCAAATAGTAGTAATTTCGTAATTAACGTGCTAAAAGTTGAAATGATAATTAGACGTGGTGTCGGGTCAGGCTTCAGACTGTTTACAAATAACCATTGTACGCAGTTTCAGTTTCAGCTTTATTAGCATATCGGCAACAAATTTGCCCTTGGCTAATTACATACAGATAAAGAACATGGCATATTACAATATATATGCATACACAAACACATATATCAAATACAAACACTTCATCCAACAAGATATATTTTCCATCAGCATTACGAAACAGTTATATACTCTAGGTTTTTTTGGCGTAAACTATTTGCCTTTTTGATATAAATTGAAAGCTTATTTATTACATTTCTATTTTTAGAACTAGGCAATGAATTAAATTTTCATATAGATGGTCAAGAAACATTTCCTAAAAACTGTCGATGTAAACTTGCATATTTTGGACAACATAATACAAAATGATATTCTGATTACGCAAGACAGGGCAAGGCAGTGAAAGGGTTCACTCATTCGTGTAATATTTTATATCTGGGCACCAGATAAGAGGTAGTTATTTCAACAAATCTAACATTTTCTCACCCTTTTTAGCACCAAATCCTATGGTGTTACTACTCATTAGAATCGTCTCTTCTAGGCGATTCTAATGAGTAGTGACACCATAGGGTTTAATTCAGAAATAAAGATTTTAGGTTTTGACTACCCTTATCAGGTGCGTTTTCATGGCATGAAATGCCATTTATATCATCTCTTATAATTCCTTTGAGGAATGGCGTTGTGCTATTTTAAAGCTATTGTATATGTTTCTATGTACATGTATATTGATTGTGCAATGATGAGATGTAAATAAAGATTATATCTATCTATCTATCTTCTATCCTGGCAACAAGAATATGTTTAATTTTGAAATACATTGTACAATTAAGACTATGATCAGAGACCTCTGGTGACAAATATTTCATATGCCTTTTTAGTAACAAATGATAAAGATATACAATTGTTCAGGTTAGAGTAATACGTAGAATACTGGGCACAAACTCTTATCTATTTAAAATCAAGAATGCTGATAGCCCGTTGTGTACGTTTTGTAACAAAGACATAGAAACTGTCGATCATTTGTTTTTGGAAGTGCACCATCAGACAAGTACTTATAAAAAACATACTGATGTCCATTCATACCACTTTCAATATAGAAACAATGCTCTTTCGTTTTAGACAAACCGCTGATAATGCAAAAAATTAAATTATCATCTTTTTTTAAATGTATATTTTTCAATGCAAAAACAAAAATATCAACCTACAGCACAAGGTCTAAGGAACTATCTATCTTTTAAATACAATTTACTTAAGTCTATCGCAATTCAAAATAGTACTGAAGACTATTTTTTATAAACAATGCCGGGAGCAGGTTAGTATTCTGTCAAAGCCTTGAGTCAGAAAATTCACACGGGGACTCGCATATACTACTACTAAGCTTTCCAATCTTTTGACATCGTCTTTAATTAAAATCAAAGAACATGTTCAAAGGTATTGTGACAAGACTTACGAAAATTCTGGACTTAATCTGTTTTGGTCTATCAAAAACTCGAATAAAATTTTGACGAAGCTTGAACATAGAAAATACCAAGCTTGCAATATAAGTACGTATGACTTTTCAACACTATATACTACCTTACCTCATAATTTAATAAAAGCTAAACTTATACAACTTATTGAAAAGACATTTGCCAGAGAAAGGAAACTATTTCTGGCGTGTAATACTGATCGTGCATTTTTTACAAATGACACGGTTAAGCATTACACTACGTGGACTTGCACCGATGTCTGTAAATCACTATCATTTCTTCTGGATAATATTTATGTACGTTTTGGGATTACCATATACCGCCAAGTGATTGGTATCCCTATGGGTACAAACTGTGCGCCCCTTGTCGCAACCCTTTTTTTGTACTAAGTCTAAAACCTGATACACAGGCAGATATGATCGAAGCCTTTAACAATATATCGCGCTATCTAGATGATCTTTTTAAAATAGACAACCCATTTTTTGATACGTTGTTTCCTTAAAAAAGAACTACGCCTTAATAAAACAAACGAGTCAAACTTGTCGGCACCATTTTTAGATTTGGATCTTTTAATAAATAACGGAATTGTTTCTTCTAAGATTTACGATAAACGAGATGATTTTGATTTTAGTATTGTAAATTATCCTTATCTAGATGACGATGTTCCCCGTTCCACATCTAACGGGGTTTATATTTCACAACTTATTCGCTTTGCTAGGGCCTGTACCTCTGTTGAGGACTTCCACATTCGTAATAAAACTATTACTGAAAAGCTTCTTAAACACGGGTACAGATTTCATAAACTTCGTAAAACATTTTCTAAATTCTTTTATAGAAATCTTCCTCTCATTAACAAGTATAAATGTAACTTAAAGTCTTTTCTGCGGCAAAGTATTTCACATCCGGAGTTTTATGGTGATGTGATTTACATACTTCGTAAGATTCTTGGACGTATGCATTTTCAAAACCTATTTGTGAAACGTATTAGATTTTTCATCAAAAAAGATTATGATCCAACTATATTGCTGCGCACTTCACGTTTGGTTTTCGATCAATCTACAATTGATAACTATGCTTTCCTCTTTGGTTGTGCAACGACAGACATGGCTTAGCACTACATGATGATGTATCTCTAAAGCCGTCCTTAACCGGGAGAGTTATGTCGGATTTTCGTGCTTTGTTTTTTCTCCCCCTCTCTGTCGTACCCTGAACCCTTCCATGTCTTACAGTTACTCGTGACTACAGACTAGTCGCTTGAGTACAATTTGACCGTTGCCATATTGGGTTATTTTTAACACGGGCTTGACTGTTTAATTCTTTCCCATGTTACTAATGATCTTGTCATAGAATTTTTGTTTGATGTTTTACATGTATTTACTTACTGTGCTGGCGGTCTTTCTGATTGTGATGTTGTGGAACAGGGTTTATATTGTATGTACACTGTTCGTCTTTATAGGTGAATATAGGAGATAAGAGTGAGGTTGGGCGCCCCTAAACCCAGGTTTAACCCCCAGTGGTAGTTAATGGTTAATTTATAATTAATTATTGATTGCTGCTGACCGTACCAAGGCGGACTCCTATATTCACGTTGCTTTATAATTGTCTTGCGTGTTGTTTTCTATTTAGTGTGTAGATGAAGGAATGGGATTGTGTGTGTGCGTGTGTGTGTGTGTGTATGTGTGTTTGTTATGGTATGACTGTGTGTGTTTTGCTTGAGAGGTGGGTCTATTGTTTGTGTTGCGTTTCCTGCTTGAGTCTTTCGTATTTATTAGACTTATTTTTTCTAAAAATCTGCACATAATTGTATATGTTCGTATGTACGAAGGTGTGGGTGTATACGGATATTACAACATTAGTAATATGCATACTCTTATTTATTATATACCTACCAATGTTCTGCCCGAAATATTTCTGTATTTTATCGAACAAATACACCTTGACGGATTGAAAATTCCGTATTACCCATGTACCTTGTGTAATGGGAAAAGAACGTTTACTGTGTAGTTGGAAGTTCGGAACTACAGTAAAACCTCTCTATTACGACCACTAAATTATGTTAAGTATTAGGGTGTTTACGGTAGGTGACCGCTTAAAGCAAGGTGACAGTGAAACAGAAAGCTCCTTTAGGAGCTTTCTGTTTCACTGTCACCTTGCTTTAAGCTATCACCTCTCTATTATTTAATCAATTAGCATTCGTTTTAGTGGTCGTAATATAGCGAGTATTTACTTTCACGCGCCATTCCCCGAAGTGTGACGTATGGGGAATCCCGTTTATTTATAGTAACGCTCGAAACATTTCTATCGTTTTTCATTTTATTTTTATTATAAGAGGTATATAATAAAAGGAACATTACTATACTTTGCATATCTTATGTACCGGATCACTCTCGTTGTGTGTGTAAAGGCTATATCCAACTCGACCTCCGGTCTCGTTGGATATAGCCTTTACACACACAACTCAAGTGATCCGGTGCATACGATATGCAAAGTATAGTAATATTCCGTTTTTATCAGTGCAAAATAATTTTCAGTTCAACAACTACAAAGAAAACGTATAGGTATACCTGGCTTCAAATACTTTTTCTCTATTAAAATGTAAATTTTTAGTGATTTGTCAGTCATATAACAATATTGTTATTATACATGTTTGTAAGGTGTGTCGGTGGATGGCTCTCCGACCCCGACGCACCTATGACGGGGACAATAAATGGGGTCCTTACTAACAAGACCTGAAAAACAAATTGTCGTTTTTCAAAATATCGTTTTCTAAAAACGGCATTTTATTGTTGTATATAAACTTGCCATCATTCAATTTTGGAATACGTGTAGTTCATTTGAAAACAAAAATCAGCCTAGAAAGGGTTAATTGTACTCACAATTTCAAAACGTCACAGGGCTGCCATAAGTTGACAAGAAAAATCCTAAGATTTCCAAATTTGCATTTTTCAAGTTCTAATTTACGAATCGTACCTTTACCCCATAGCCTGTATCTAGTTTTGTTGACATGCGATTACTTAAAGCAGGCTGTAAGTAAAGCAGAATGCGCCTTAAGGCGCATTCTGCTTTACTTTCAGCCTGCTTTAAGCTTTCATGTACTGGAAAAAAAGTCCGAAGATTTAGGAAAAATCCGGAGAAATGGAAACCCTGACGTCAGATTAACGAGATTAACACAATTGGTCAGACATCACGTAACGCGGCTTCTAATCCGAATCCAAACCAATTTTAGATTTGACACTCATTACTGTACGATAGTACTTAAGTCAATTTAAGTGAGAAATAAAAGAATACTTGTTTTAAACAGATGGCGTCATGGCAGCGAAGGGCTTATTAACCCATTAACCAATAGCCTGTTTATAGTTTTGAAAATAGCTGACTACTTAAAGCAGGTTGAAAGTAAAGCAGAATGCGCCATATGGCGCATTCTGCTTTACTTTCAGCCTGCTTTAAGCTTTTACCAGCTAGAATAAGGAAAGTATTAAATATGACACATATTCATTACTGTTTATTATGGAACTATTTTCTTCAGCGGATGAATACAATGCATGTGCTAAAAGTCGCTTCTATCAGGTAAAGGGTTAAGGACGTATTTTGTTCTTGTATTTCTCTCATGTATGTCACTGATATCATGTTTTATGGCATCAGCTTTTGATGAAGGATTGATCATGTTACAGGCTGACTTCTTAAAGCACAGTCTGAAATATTTTGTTTCAGGTTTTAACAGTGGAGGATGTGTTAGTACAGCGCTCCCTTCCAACAACGACTCCCTCCGAACAACGCACACAACCTGTGTCTCCCATTGGGTGTCGTTTTAGAGAGGCAACGCTGTACAATATATCCCAATTAACGTGTTGGTGCTAACTTGAATAAATAGTTATTCCCGTTGCAGAAAGCTCTTGAAGTCAGAACAGGCACCTGATGTGTCAGTGTCTGATCAGGCTCGGCACTGTTTGACATTCAGAAAATAACAAATCGGCAGAGTTTTCAAAACTATGTCAGTTCCTACATTTTACTGCACGTCGTTTGCGTTTAACCCTTTTATAATAACATTTATCGTCAGTTGTTTACCTTTTATCGTCAGTTGTTTACCCCTTCACCGTTTCATTGTCGTCTGCTTCAATTTTGTTGTCTGCAATATCGTTTCAAAGTTAAATTTAAGGCAGTATAACTGACGCAATTTCAAAACAAGTCGCAAACAGTTTTGAGCCTGATCAGACGCCGCATTACGCGGCGTCTGATCAGGTTCAAAACTGTTTGCAAATGCGCTTTATGACGTCATTGAGAGTGAATACGGGAAATAATAACGCCTTCTTCACTGTACCTGTTATCATCGTTTTATCTAGCTAATGTTTGTTCTAGGTTTTGTTTTTGTTCATGTATCGTGTTTTGTTACTGAATTCATATATGTTGCAAGTTGTTTTGTAAAATATCATTAGATTGATGTTTTGTAGCTATCATCAATTTCAGTTTTGCTACTTGCGCCAGTTTATACTGATACAGGGTTATTTTTTGGCATCAGGTTTCTTACGCTTGCCTTTAGAAGTGTTACAATTCCCTATTGGGAAATATGGTTCGAAAGGTCATGTAGCTTATGTTGTTTACGTTATCTTTTTGCCAACTCAAAATAAAACTTGTCTTGTCTTGTCTTATGTCATTCATTCCTAATAAACGCGTTTGTGCTAAAGTAATAGTTCACATTATAAACACTTTAAAGCCAGGTCAGACGCCAGTAGCCAGGGTCTCAGATCAGGTGCTAAACCGTTTGACAGTCAGATAAAAATAAATCATAATGAAGTTGAAAAATATACCAAAAAGGAAATTAAGATATATGAAGTATAAATTTATTAAATTGATATTTTATCTAAATTACCAAATAGCATAATGCTAGGTTTTGACAGAAGTGACCACTTTAAGCAGGTTGAAGGTAAAGCAGAATGCGACTTAGGGTGCTAACCATCTGCTACCATCTGCTAGGATATAAAAATAGTCTGATCAGGATCCAAACTGTTTGCAAACGCGCTTTAAAGCGTGATTGAGAGCGAAAGGGTTAAATTACATGTACATTAATTAGATTTGGATATTACGGCACTGCGACAAAAAGTTGGTTATATAGCGCCGATGTGTTTACAATGTACATGTATAATACTATTGCAGTTATGAACGCATGCGTGTGTATGTGACGCAGTTTGGTGGAGTATTACCACTCTGTATTGGTGGCAGCGGATGGATTCTGTTCTTTCCTTTCCCATCTCTCTGAAAGTTATTTAAATGCAGATATCTCTAATGTATGACAACTTCAGGGCTGCCATTTCTCCGAATTTTTCTCCTAGCAGATGGTAGCTTAAGGCAGATGGTACCTTAAGGCGCATTCTGCTTTACTTTCAACCTGTTTTAAGAAGTCATATGTCTTTCAAACAAGAAACAGGCTATGGGGTAAAGGTACGATTAGTAAAATTGCGTCTGAAAAATTGAATATTTGAAATCTTAGGATTTTTATGATCAACCGTTGGAAGCCCTGCACCTAAAAAGTTCAAAGTATTGTTGTAAAAAAATATTTTGCTTCAGTTCTTGCTTTTCGACGCTTTCATTTTCAACAGAATTTTTTTTCTATGCAAAGCATATTCACCAAAATGTTTACATTACTTCAATCATTTTCTTACAAATTTTGATAATTTTCAGAAATTTCCCAAAATGCCATATAATTTTAGGAATTGTTACAAATTATCCATTCACTCCAGGCAGTAAACAGAGTGCATCATCGTATAGGGCTTCTGATACATAGTTTCGCGTAGGCGTTATAAGAAGGCTTGAGTTGATGAAATCTTTTGCCTCGAAGATTATAATTCCTGTGATAATGTCTGTCAAGAAGATTTCTCTTTTGAATGAAAATGTATATTCCCGGTGGATAGGGGAATTTTAGCCATATTATATCATCTGTTAAAGTGCAGTATCTTTGGAACATTAAAGCCGCATTTATCCTGTCACGTGCCTATTTTCCTGACGGATAAAGGGGTGACAGATAAACTTTGCTTTATTATGCTATGTGGTCACATGACCGATGTTATTATGTCAAGTGGTCACATGACCTGTAGCCGGAACTATTTTTTTCCACTGAGACGCTTATTTTTCCCGCTGTTTGGAAAAGTATTCTAAAACTCTTTCAACAGAATCCGACGTGTAACGACGTTTATTCGAACTATTCGATGCAATCAAATCGTTATAAAGTACGCGCCACCAGTCGCTTGCTGAGATACTTCTATAATTGTCGACGTTTTAGATTTCCTGAGTGAAATACACTAGATTTTGGTTCTTTTATTTCTTTTCAACGTAACTAGGATGTGACGTCACTAACGTCATCTATATAATAGCGCGCTTTCCTAGAGTAACATAGTTCCTTAGTTGGAATCTTATCTAGACCAAAAAAATTACTCTTGCTTTAAAAAAGGCATTCTTTATTTATTTTACTATTGTGACAAGGATAAATAGAATATTTGGTGACTAGCTTTGAATGAGAAATTTTATCTGGCTCGGCTTCTGAAAATATCAGGTTCGCCTGCGGCTCACCAGATATATTCATCCGCCTTGCCAGATAACATTTCTCATTCAAAGCTAGTCACCAAATATTCTCTATAACTGAACGTGTTTAGAACATGTTCATATTACGTTTAACTCTATCGCTGCCAAAATAATCGTGATATTTTTTCTCCTTCACCGTTTAATTGTAGTCTGCTTCAATTTTGTTGTTTGCAAGATCGTTTCAAAGTAAGATTCAATGTAGTATGACTTAAATCATATCGATACGAGTGTCACAAGTTTGTATCCTGATCAGACGCCGCGTTATGCGGCGTCTGATCAGGATCCAAACTGTTTGCAACGTCGCATTTTGGCGCCGTTGGCAGTGAAAGAGTTAAAAGGGACACAGTAACGTCTTCTCCTCAGTAACGAATTGCTTTTAGGAATTGCAGCTCTCACTGTGACATTAATACTAGGTTTCTGGTAATTTCTTTTTATTTAATCTTCAATGTTATAGATTTTACGGTAGCATAGCCACTTTTCAACTTTGGAAACAGGTATGTTCTAGGTTGACTTATCGAAATTCAACTTATGAAATACTTCGATTTAAGCGAGTTCGAAGTATCGAGTTTCGACTGTATTTCAAATTTTTATGACAGTGTACACATACAAAAACATCATTTTCTTGGCCTTTGACAGCTGCGTTCGCCTTTATATTGTGTTTTCAATATTACAGTGAGATTTTTTAAAAAACAATCTGAACCTATTGTTCGGACTGAGCAAAAATAGTGGTGTAGAGACAATTACGAATAAGCGGAGATGTCCAATATTCAAAGGGGTTTGTTGCATGATCGCACTGAGAATGTTTCATAGCATCTAACCAAGGATCCAAATTGTTTGCAAATAACCAGTCTACTTGGGGGTAAGGTAGAGTTAAGATAATAATGCCCTACTCCGCGGTTCACACATGTTGTAGAGAATACTTGGAACCAGGACCACGACTCTTTGACATCATTCTTGATGTTCCAAACCAAACTAAGACTGAAATCCAAATTTAGCCTAATGACATTTTTTTGTAATTGGATGCCAGTCGCATAGTAACGTGTAAATATTAGTCTAGGAAAAGGATTTATATTCAACAAGAAATGTCACAGTAGTTTGACAATGGCCCTGACATCATCTTCAGCTGGTTAACATTTGTGCTAAGTTATTTTGAAATTCATATCATCGATAAAGTAATTACAGACCGGACACGATATTTTTGACAACGGAATTGTACCCTGTGACATTGACTTTTGATCAATGGACAAGGGAGTTGATTGTGACACATTGTCTTTATCTGGTGAACATTTGTGCCAAGTTATTTGAAATTCATTCAATGATATGGAAATTATAGACCAGTGAGAAAAGTTGTGACAAGGTTATTGTACCTTGCAACCTTGACCTTTGATCAATGGACATTGGAGTTGATTGAGACACATCGTCTTTGTCTGGTGAACACTGTTACTAATTATATTGAAATCCATTCATGGATAAAGAAAATACAGAACCGGACATGCAATTTGTGACAACGTAATTGTACACTGTGACCTTGACCTTTGACCCATGGACATAGGAGTCAATTGCAAAACATTGTCTTTGTGTGGTAAACGTTGTTGCCAAGTTACTTTGAAATCCATTCATAGATACAGAAATTACAGACCGAACATGACATTTGTGGCAATGTTATTGTATCCCGTGACCTTGACCGTTGACACATGAACACGGCAGTTAATCGCGACACATCGTACTTGTCTGGGGGGGGGGGGAAACATTTGTTCCAAGTTATTTTAAAATCCATTCACAGATAAAAAAAAAGTTACAGACTGGACACGAAATGAGACGGACGGACGGACAAACAGACGGACAATGCGATAACTATATGCCCGCCTTTCGGCAAAATAATTGACCTTAGTCGGGATCGAAGAGGCAAAACAAGAACTGCCGTAAAATGTGTAGTCTTTTGCAGACGCGACAACGGGGACATTCATATCTGACGACCTGGGTTGTAAGTAGCTAAAGGTAGAAACAAAGATCTACAGGAATAAGGAATAAAACGAACGCATTTGTTGGATAAAATAACATAGTTATCTCTGTACGTTATAGCATTACACTTACAGGAATAAGGAATAAAAACGAACGTATTTGTTGGATAAAATAACGTAGTCACCTATGTACGTTATAGCATTACACTACAGGAATAAGGAATAAAAACGAACGTATTTGTTGGATAAAATAACGTAGTCACCTCTGTACGTTATAGCATTACACTACAGGAATAAGGAATAAAAACGAAAGCATTTGTTGGATAAAATAACGTAGTCACCTCTGTACGTTATAGCATTACACTGCAGGAATAAGGAATAAAAACGAACGTTTTTGTTGGATAAAATAACATAGTCATCTCTGTACGTTATAGCATTACACTACAGGAATAAGGAATAAAAACGAGCGTATTTGTTGGATAAAATAACGTAGTCACCTCTGTACGTTATAGCATTACACTACAGGAATAAGGAATAAAAACGAACGTATTTGTTGGATAAAATAGCATAGTCATCTCTGTACGTTATAGCATTACACTACAGGAATAAGGAATAAAAACGAACGTATTTGTTGGATAAAATAACGTAGTCACCTCTGTACGTTATAGCATTACACTACAGGAATAAGGAATAAAAACGAACGTATTTGTTGGATAAAATAACATAGTCATCTCTGTACGTTATAGCATTACACTACAGGAATAAGGAATAAAAACGAACGTATTTGTTGGATAAAATAACATAGTCATCTCTGTACGTTATAGCATTACACTACAGGAATAAGGAATAAAAACGAACGTATTTGTTGGATAAAATAACGTAGTCACCTCTGTACGTTATAGCATTACACTACAGGAATAAGGAATAAAAACGAACGCATTTGTTGGATAAAATAACGTACATGTATTCACATCTGTACGTTATAGCATTACACTACGCGATTAAAGAATAAAAACGAACGTATTTGTTGGATAAAATAACGTACATGTAGTCACATCTGTACGTTATAGCATTACAATACACGATTAAGGAATAAAAACGAACGCATTTGTTGGATAAAATAACGTAGTCACATCTGTACGTTATAGCATTACACTACAGGAATAAGGAATAAAAACGAACGTATTTGTTGGATAAAATAACATAGTCATCTCTGTACGTTATAGCATTACACTACAGGAATAAGGAATAAAAACGAACGTATTTGTTGGATAAATTAACGTAGTCACATATGTACGTTATAGCATTAGACTACAGGAATAAGGAATAAAAACGAACGCATTTGTAAGATAAAATAACGTAGTCACCTCTGTACGTTATAGTCATACAAGAATAAAGAATAAAAACGAACGTATTTGTTGGATAAATTAACGTAGTCACCTCTGTACGTTATAGCATTAGACTACATGAATAAGGAATAAAAACGAACGCATTTGTAAGATAAAATAACGTAGTCAACACTGCACATTATAGTCATACAAGAATAAAGAATAAAAACGAACGCATTTGTTGGATAAAATAACATATTCATCTCTGTACGTTTTAGCATTAGACTACAGGAATAAGGAATAAAAACGAACGCATTTGTTGGATAAAATAACGCAGTCACCTCTGTACATTATAGCATTACACTACAGGAATAAGGAATAAAAACGAACGCAATTGTTGGATAAAATAACGTAGTCACCTCTGTACGTTATAGCATTACACTACAGGAATAAAAACGAACGCATTTGTTGGATAAAATAACGTAGTCACCTCTGTACGTTATAGTATTAGACTACATGAATAAGGAATAAAAACGAACGCATTTGTTGGATAAAATAACGTAGTCACCTCTGTACGTTATAGCATTACACTTCAGGAATAAGGAATAAAAACGAACGCATTTGTTGGATAAAATAACATAGTCACCTCTGTACATTATAGCATTACACTACAGGAATAAGGAATAAAAACAAACTCATTTGTTGGATAAAATAACATAGTCACCTCTGTACATTATAGTCATACAGGAATTTTTTTAAAAAAAAGACAAACATGATTGTGCTTGCAACGAATTTACTAAATTGTACATAGAACAAAACATCTGTAGACAACTGCTACACAATTCTTTAAAAATACAAATGTAATTGTTATTCCTCCTTTGGGTGAATACTAGAAAATATCCAAATTTGTAAATGTATGAAAAAATATAATACAATTGCTGATGCTGATTTAAATGTATGTATACTATGCATCTATCGAATGCTCACTGATGATTTTCAAAGCCGGAAACAGATTACAGTGGAGAAGACGTTATTCTTTCCAAATAAACGCGTTTACGCTCAAACAAGTATTTCCAGTGCAAAAAGTTTGGAGCCAGATCAGACGCCAAGTAACCCAGTGTCTGATCAGGCTTCACTCAGATTACAATTAAGTCAGAATTGTCAACACGTTGTCTTTTCCTGCGTTTTAGTGCAATGCGTTTGCGTTTCGTTTGCGTTTCAACGGGAAAGAGTAATATATTCTCCACTGTAACTCTACTGAGATCGGGCAACATCGGCAAGTGTCGGTCAGTATCGGTACTTTGTCGGAAGTGCCAGAAACATCGTATATTTAGTTCCCATTTGTTTTTCAAATAAATCGGCTATTGTACCAGGGCTTCCATTAGTTGCTCATAACAATCCTAAGATTTCCCTTTTTCTAGTGCGATTTCAGGACTAGCACCTTTAACGCTTTCGCTGCCAGGCTCTATTATACTTATATAAATATGCAAACAGTTCGGATCCAGATCAATGTTTCCTATGTAAAAACGAATACATTTCCAAATTTCAAAAGTAAGAGCAGAAATCCGAAGATTTCGGAAAATTCCGGAGATGACAGCCCTGTTGTACGATAGATATATGTTTTTATTTATAAATCATTAGTACATTTAAACAATCATATCGTAATTTTTAGCAAGATCGGTATAGCTCTGAACGAAGCGTCAGCTGACGAAAATGGCCGATCAGGCAGCATGGAGTACCGATATTGACTTTTTAAATCATTCATGTCTATCATCCACACAGTATACACTAACAAACTGTGTAGACCCTGACTCCAAAGTTATAAATGTTTGTAGTTAAGTCTGAGATTGTTTTAAGCATTTGATCGGTCATATTTGAATTTTGAGCAAAAGCTCAAATCTGACAAATAAGATGTTTGAGAACTATAACAGGCTCAACTCAAAAGCCTTATCACATTGGACCCTAGTGAGATGCCGCAAATTGAAGCTTCTCAGAAGGGTCTGCACTATTTGCTATTTAATATAAAATGGCTAGCTGTATGATCAAACACAGCAGTCTCTTTATATCGTCCTTGGTATATCTATATTGAAATATTCCAGCGCATACGAAAGCTAGGTATGGACTATATAGAAAACAATCTTTAGGCAGACGGTTATTTAAAATAGGATGAAAGTAACACATGTAGATCCTGCAGGAGTTATCTACTTTACTTTCATCATGCTTCAAACTACAACCTTTATGCAACACTATCAGCGAGTACATGCGCCATTAGACGCCTGCGTCAAGTTGCGTGAAACAATAAGTGCAAGCGTTGTTACGCGCGTACCCGTGAAGGAAAGTATTCTTCTAGACTGTAGTTACAGTGGAGAAGACGTTATTCTTTCTCATTTAAACGCAAACAAAACGCAAATGCATTGCAATTAAATTTAGGAAAATTTAGGAAAAGACATGTTGACAATCCTGATTATTTATTGTAACCTGAGTGGCAAACAGTTTGGAGCCTGATCAGACGCCGGGTTACCAAACTGTTTACACTGGAAATACTAGTTTTAGTGTAAACGCGCTCATTGGCAGAGAATGATGTCTTCTCGACTGTAGTTAACAACAAATATGAGTTTTAAATGGTAATATCGTAATGTACCTCTATGATAAGGCATAAACTAACAACTGCAGAAGCAATTCTGCAAACATAGAATGTTGAGCATACTAATAGAGACCATCGTCTATTTCAGACTGAGCATTATGTTAAACATCTCTTTAAAAAGAAGTGATGGTGAGATGCAGTCTTTACAAGTTTTTAAAAAGGCAATGAAGAATTACACATCAGCTGTACGTTGGCGAATTACATGTAACCCATTACTCTATAAATACCCTCTTTTTAAACCTTTAATTTATTCCTCCACTGACGAAAATAGTTCCACTTTAAACCATCAGGAATATTCACATAATAAAAATATTTCCTATATCCTAGCAGAAAGTAGCTTAACCTTAAAGGCTGAAAGTAATTAGCAGAATGCGCCTTTCAGTTTTACTTTTATCTTGCCTTAAGTAGACACCTGTCTTCAAATATAGAAATACATTTTGTGCTAAAGGATTGATTTGAATCAATGGAATGATAAACTAACACTGTAGCTTCTACACTTTTTAAACGAAAAGAAACCATTCAAGACAGACAGTTGGGTATCTTATATTCTTAACTTGACTTCAAATATGATAAAACACAAACAATTGTTTTGATTTTCTGACAATGAACAAACATAATCACAAACAAACGGTCAGCAAATACAGGACTCCAGATAAGAGTGAGTAACATGTACAGTGGAGAACATTATAGTCTTTGCCAATAAACGCACTTTATGCTAAATCTCTACGTCCATAGCACACCTTTTGGAGCAAGATCAGACGCCGGGTGACCCAGTATTTGACCAGGCTAACTGTTTGCCTCTCGGATTTAGATAAATCGTCACAGTTTTCAAAGTTGTCATTTTTGTATATTGTTTTTGGACCGCATGTACGTTTCGTTTAACTATTTCAACACTACATGTAAGTAACTATTGTGCGTTGGTATATTCCGTTGTGGATCAATTCAGTTATTAAAACATAAAATAGTCTACTTAGAATTTTAGCTAGTTCAAAAATACTAGTTTAAATTAGCAAACAGTATAGATCCTTTAGGAGCCATCTGATCTGGGTCTACACTGTTTGCAAATTTATGTAATGAGTATATTTTAAACAGGGTCCATTGTGTTGTTGAAAAATTTAAATATGCAGGAAAGAATGACATATTCTCCACTGTACATTTCAAACATGTTCCAAATATTGAGTAAACAAATCCCTATCATTATGTTGTGACTACATGTGATCACGCATTGAGTACTACTAATTAGCAGTCACATAATTGGGTCCGGTTGAGACATTAGGATGTTCGTGTTTGAAACCCTCACCTTATCTAGAGCTCTGATGTAGTATGTACAGTTGAAAGATTCGTGTGAGAATACGGGGGTAGTGCCCCCAGCCTTAGGGTAAGTTGTAACTTCTGTTCATGCAAGCTGAGGCATACCATGTCCAAAAACATTATTCCTTCCCATTCCAAACCCCATCCGTCTAAAACAATCGCATTTGTCACTAATTCCATTACAAACAGTTTAGTACCAGATCACACACAGAGTAACGCTGTGTCTGATCAAGCTCCATACTGTTTGAAACGCATACACGTATTACAATAAAACGTTTACAATTTTGAAATACTGTTTTACATAATTTTGCATTGCGTTTGCGTTTCGTTTTGTTTCGTTTCGTACGTGAAAGAATGACGTTTTTCTAGTGATGGCGTGCCTGTGTGTACCTCTAGCCATTGAATAGTGATTACAGTGAGACGAGACGTTAATCTTTTCCCGTATAAACGCAAACGAAATGCAAACGCATTTGAATAAACTGTAGAAGATTACAATGTTTTGAAATTTCTTAGTATCTATTTTAATCTGAATAACAAACAGTTTAGAGCCTGATCAGACGCCGGGTTACCCGGCGTCTGATCTGGCTCCAAACTGTTTGCACTGAAAATGATTGTTCAAGCATACACGCGTTTTTTGGGAAAGAATAACGTCTTCTTCACTGCATCTCGTTCCATTGATTAGCTTTCGCTTGTCTCTTTTAATTCTTTAAACTCGCAAGCTCCTTCCGGCAACTTAGGACTAATAGACCGCAAGGACCGGAAGCTGGACTTTGACCCTTTACTCCTGGAAGAGTGTGAATCTAGCTTTAAGCTGCTGTAGAATTTAAAGGGCTGGTGACTGTTCCCTTTGGAATCATTCTTAATTGTAGCCATCTCCATGTTGTTTCCCATCCCCTTCTTTTGAGACAAGAGCACCTGGAGAAACGCCGTACGGAAGTTTGTGTTGAACCATCCATAGATGATTGGATTCATACAAGCCGAAAACATGGCCGCTAGAAGACAATAGGCGTATGCTTGGTTGAATTGTCGATTCATGAACAGTGTGTAATCGTAATCTGCTAAAGTATTGAGCACTGTCAACGGAAGCCATGCAATTGCAAACGATACGGCGATTGTTGTTAGGAGAAGCATGTTACGCCTTTGCCGTTTTATTTCTCTAAGCACTCGTGAAGCTTCCCTCTCCGTTCTAGGATTTTCGTTGATTCGTAACCGAAGGAACTGGCAAATCTTCGCGTGAAGACATGAAATGATCATGAGAGGAGCCGCGTACTGGATCACTAGTACGCATGTGGTATATAGTTTTCTCCAGATATCTGCCGGCCAGATTTCCATACAAATCTTGTACAGTTTCACATCAACGGACTCCGGGTACACGTCATGAACATCGTGAAATGCCAACATGGGGATACACAACATGATAGAAACCAGCCACATGAGAACTATAGAGTAGTATACGAGCCTCTTATTGCTGACCTCCCGTGACGCACAGACAATGGCGGAGTACCGATCAACAGCTATTGCCACGATGGAAAACGTTGAAACGAACACGTCCAGTGTCTGCAAGGAAGAGCTGATTCTACACGTTATCTCGCCTAACTGCCAGTTCTTCAATGTTAAACGAATGAGAGAGAATGGCATACAAGCCACACACATGATGATGCCGCATACTGACAAGTTGAGAATGAGAATGTTCCTTGGCTTCTGAAGATGTTTGAACTTAAGCACCACGTATACTACGATTGAATTACCCACAATGCCTAGGATGATGACCAAGCAGTAGCATATAACTAATATCACTTCGGTCATCGGGGAGAACCAGTGGTTCGAAGTCTTGAATTCCGAAACAATGGACCGACAGTGGGACTGGTTGAGATCTATATGTATAGCGGAGCAAGGGTCCCATGACGCATTCGGGAGTAGATGGTCTTCAACAGCGTTCAGTTCAGCAGGCTTTTGTATGTACTGGATAAGTTGAAGACTTTCACTGTGCTTTTGGATGTTCATGATGATTGTCGTGTTGTTTCAAGGCACTTTGATCAATAGGGTCGATCAGTCAAACGGTCATCGAAAGATCTGTAAAAGAGTGAAAAATAGACATTAACCCTCGTCTACATGAATATTCATATACATGTATAAAAACTAGTCTCACTATGAATATACAGTGCTTCTGCTCAATACCAAATAGGCGACGAAGATTGTTTACGCTGTTCGGAGGGAGTTGTTATAGGGATTGAAAATTAAGATTTGACATATATTTACAAATAGTTGAAATCCAGATCAGACGCCGCGTAACGTTCGTTGCAAATGGTTTGGTGCCTGATCAGAAGCTCCAAACTGTTTGCGACTCAGATTAAAATAAATCGCGAGAAATTTTGTTTAAAAATATATTTTTCTGCATTTCAATCAATTGTGTTTGCGTTTCGATTGTGTTCAAACGGTAAAGTATAACAGTCTTCTACCATGAAGGAAGGAATAACGTGATTCTCCTATAACATGGTCACGCCATTCTCAAAAAAGCAACGCCATTATCACGTTATGTTCTATATCATAAATATACATCTTTGATTTAGTCAGCCTATCACTGGTTTTACACGTTTACTACTTAACCCTTTGCCTGCTGGTCGCGACTTCACTGTCTTTTGCAAACAATTTGGTGCCGTAATCAGCCGCCGCGTAACGCATTATTTTTTATATTCGTTTTAGATTTCTTTACTTAAAAATGCATAAAATCTAAATTTTACTAATTTTGCAGACGACAATTTCGAAGCAGACTATAATTATTACAACATGATAAGGGTTAATTCGTTTGCCTGCTCATAGAACGTCCACTGTAACTAATGTTTTTGGAACTTGTGGCCCAATCCCATTTTCATGTTGAAATTTTGGAAATAAAATATGTTTAACTGTAAAATAGGATAAATTATTTTGAATTTATATGACTTTTTATATGAATAAACGCGCTTTGCGACTGTTACATGTAAACAGTTTGAATCCATAGCAGACACCGAGAAATTCGGCGTCTGCTATGGATTAAAACTATTTGCCAATGTAGGACATATCAGGATTGGCATGAACACTGTTAAGTGATCCGATCCTATTTCTATCATTTCCAAGCGTTTTGTACCCGTCAAATGAAAGGCAGGGAGTATGTTTCTATCTGAATTTCAACTCTCTTGGGTTGGTTTCTGATAGACTACTGATGGCATAGCGCGCTGTGCAATAAGTACTCGCACAAATTACCTATAAAACCAGAAAACCAGCACTTTGAGACACTTACGCCATTTCAATACCAACCCCCCTTTCAGATTTCAGAAACAATTAATTGTTAATGGTTGTAAATCCTCGTAATAGATTGTTTTTAACATGTGATGTGTTTCATTCGATGCCCAATGCACCTACCCACACATCAAACGATACAGCTGAGAAAATGTTAATCTCTCCCTGTCTCTTTCACTGCCAGCGTCGCCAAAAGGTGACTTTGCAAACAGTTTTGATCCTGATTAGACGCCGCGTAACTCGAAACCGCTTTAGTTTAGCTCGTCCCTATTTCTAAAACTCAACTTCGATTGACCATTGTGCATGTACCGAATTTCATCTGCTAGTTATTTAGACCAATACAATATTCATTGTAAATGTGCATGTAACTTTGATCAGTAGAAAATACGTTAACTCGTTGCATGCTGGGTAATATTTGGTCTGCAACAATTGTCGTCGGTAAGCTCTACAGTTTTAAACAAATAGAACTTTCTAAATTTCTTTTCAAAACAGAGTCAGGGTGTCAAACAGGTTAGATGCTCGCGCGAGGCCGTGTTACTCGATGTCTCATCAGGATAAAAACTATTTGCAAAGATTATCATGGTTTCATCGCTAGTATGTTAAGAGTTTAAAAGCACGAACCAACGTTGTTCGTCGATGATTAAATATCAGCAAGTCTTTTATGTGTCACGTGCTGTTTTGATTGTATTTATAGCCTTCGGCACGCTATTGAATTGTCGTCTGCAAAAAGGGTCGTCTGCAACAATCAACATGTTGTCTTGTAAGGACTCTCAATGACGTCATAAAGCGCGTTTGCAAACAGTTTGGGTCCTGATCAGACGCCGCGTAACGCGGCGTCTGATCAGGACCCAAACTATTAGACACTCTTATCGATATTTATTAAGTCATACAAGCTTAAATCTACCTGTAAAACGTGTCTTGCAGACGACAATACTGAAGCAGACGACAATAAAGCGGTGAAGGGGTAAAATTCTCACAAAAAAATTGTTCATGACAGGGTTAAGAGTATCAAACAGTTTGAAGATATGTGAGACGCCAAGTTACTCGGCGTCTCATCTGTCTCCAAACTGTTTGCAACAGTTGTCAGAAACGTACGTTGCGTGCAGTCTACCAATAAAAAGCCGTAAAAGTTGATTTAACCTGACCGGCTTAATGTGTTTCTTTCCTTATTCGTTGAAAGCTCTGTCGACACTTGATTGCAACAGACTTTTGTGTGTCAGAAGTTGGGAAGATAAAAACATTTTTATTACAATCTAGCTGAAAGCTTTCTAAATGTTTCTTTTCCGTGACAACTATCATTTTTCCACAGACCTTGAAACAATCAAGTGAATGTTTACTAAATCCTCGCTCCTATCAAGATTAAACTAATCGCCAGTAGATATATGTACGCTTTTTTACGCCTTAATTGAGCACTGTCGAAAACAGTTTCATTCTATATAATAAAATAAGTATAATATCTATCTACATGTATCTATGGTAATGAATTTGCAACAAGGAAAGCTAAAAGGAAAGTACATCAAAGAGCTCAAATAACGACAGGTGACAAGGGAGTTTCTGATTTGCTTTCATCTATCTGTGTCATTCTGTGAGCAGCAAATCTACCTAAGTTGAAATAATAAATGCATCTAGTGATCGTGATGGAGGTGTCTGTGCAACGCGTGAATGGGGGGGGGCGGCGTTTGTACATGTTTTTATGTTTGAGATTTATAAGGTCATAAAAAAGAGATACAGTACACCTCTCTATTATGACCACTAAAACGAAGCCTAATTAATTGTATAATAGACAGGTGACAGCTTAAAGCAATGAGCTTTCTGTTTACCTGTCACCTTGCTTTAAACAGTCACCTGTCGTAAAAACCTAATGATTAACACAATTTAGTGGTCGTACATGTAATAGAGACATTTTAGTGTACTGTAAAACAGGTAATTTTCGCGTCATGAATATTTCGCGTAAAGCGATTTTGTTTTAATTCGCGACATCATGCAATATTTCTAGCAGGTGGTAGCTTAAAGCAGGCTGAAAGTAAAGCAGAATGTGCCAAGGCACATTCTGCTTTACTTTCAACCTGCTTTAAGAGGTCACCTATTTTCAAAACTAGAGACGCGAGGCAACACATTCTCGAATTAACGCGTAAATTATATTCTCGCGAATAAAACCGGTTTACAGTATATAATTATAATGCTGATGTTGACTGCCTACACATGGGAAATTCAGATTACATTAAACCTCTGGCATTAAAAGCACAAAAGTAGGTCTCTGTTCGATAGTGGAGAAGACATTATTCTTTTCTAATGAACGAGTTTTTACTAAAAATATAATGTTCACTACAAACTGTGTGGAGCGAGATCAGACGCCGGGTACTTTAGAGTTGGACGAGGCTCCATTTAGACGAAAAGGAATGATCAGCACTGTTAAAAACAAACAATTGATAGTTTCTATATGTTATCAAATTGTTAAATTCTTTGTTAAACATTTTCCCCACGACATATAAAGCTTGTTGTAATAATGTTTAGAGGATATTATCTTTCCCAATAAACGCGTTTTATTCTAAAAAACAACAACAATATCATTGTTTCCATTGCAAACTATTTTGAATCTGACCAGACGGCGGGTAACCACACTGTTTGCCTCTCAGATTTAAAAATGATTAGTCAGTATTTTCAAACTTGTTTTCTACATGTTTATGAGCAGTGACATGACAAACCCAAGCCTTATTGCATTGCAGCATTGTACAGACCAAGCACCGTTATCATTCCAGGGACCCGTTTCATAAAACTTCTTACGACAAATGTTGTCGTAAGTCAAAACTTTAAAATACATTTAATCTGTGATTTCTTTATCTAATCCTGTCTTGTGGCATCTTTTTGGAATCGTCTTTTCAAGACGATTCCAAAAAGATGTCACAAGACAGGATTAGATGGAGAAATAAATAATAATTGATACTTTTATAATCTGACTTACGACAACATTTGTCGTAAGAAGTTTTATGAAACGGGCCCCTGGTTCTGTAATCTGAGTTTGGTCTACATTGCCAAATACCATGTATAATTCAGAGAGAGAGAGAGTTGGGTTTAACGGCACCGCGACACAAAAAGGTCATATAGCTACATAAAATGCTTTAGATGAATGTGGGCGTCAACCAGTGTAGATCAACACCAGCCGCCGCGTTTTTGACGCGGCGGCTGGCCTTGGTCTACACTGTTTGCAAGGCAATAAGCCAGGTTTTCTCACGGCACGACTCATATGTTCTTACATTGTGTTGCGTTTCGTTTTGTTTAAACGGTGGATTCTTCTAGTTGTGACAAATCTGATGAAAATGTCACGTACGTGTTTACAGTTGGGAATAAAGTAATTCGTTCTCATATAAACAACACGATCTGCAAACACAATGCTATCAAGTGTATAAATATGTACAGTGCTCCCTGTCTTCAACAGCCCTCCCTACAACGACTCCCTCTTTACAACACCCTTTCCACAGTTCCCTAAACAAACAGTTATGTCTAACGTTTTTACTGATGTAATATTTTCTGCTTAGAGTTGCCGTCTGCTGTTTTTCTCAAAGTTACATATACGTGGAGATTTTTATAGAATACATATAATATCCAGTGACAAACAGCTTGAACCCAGATCAGACGCCGCGTAACGCGGCGTCTGATCTGGGTTCAAGCTGTTTGCAAATGTAAGTCAAGTCTTAATGTTCCCTCTCTATAACGACTCCCTCCGAACAACGCACACAATCTTTGTCTCCCCTGGGGTGTCGTTGTAGAGATAGAACGCTGTAACAGTTTTTGGATATGATTAATTGATGTTTGGGTGTCAAACGTGTTTGGGTCTGTTTAGACGCCGAGTTATGAGGCGTCTGATCAGGGTTCAAACTGTTGGCAAATTACATCGTGCTTGGAGCTCAAATACTTCTGAATGAAAACCGTTGAGTCCATGCATACATGTACCTCTGTAATGGACCCCGAGGCAATCCAATTCCGACGTGATTAAGACAATGGAAGAAACTTGAAACTGTTATTTTTGTTCTTAAATAATAGCTATTTGTTATTAATTTTCAGATTTAGATTTTAATCATTTTCAAACAGAAACGTGACCATTATTAATAATATTAAACAGTCTGTTCTAAACCAGACATCAGCCTATACTAGGCGTTTGATCTAGAACCAAACTGCTTGCAATGGACACTACTCGCTGTCCAAGGATATGACGGGGTTAATAATTAATGCAGTTGCGCGAACAATTAATTATTGTTCATTGCACGGGTTGTATTAACATGGTGAAACATTTCTTTCCATTCCGATACTAGAGTAGACAACAATTTTGATTTATCATCAGGGCTGCCATTTCTCCGGAATTTTCCTAAATCTCCGGATTTTTTGCCAGTTTATGGTAGCTTAAAGCAGGCTGAAAGTAAAGCAGAATGCGCCCTAAGGCGCATTCTGCTTTACTTACAGCCTGCTTTAAGTAGTCGCATGCCAACAAAACAAGACAAAGGATATGGGGTAAAGGTACGATTCGTAAAATAGCACTTGAAAAATGCAAATCTTAGGATTTTTCATGGCAACTTATGGCAGCCCTGTATCATAGAAAAGACATTGTCTCGTACTTTTTTACATGTATATTCTTAATACCACTAACATAGAACATCTGTTTAACCCTTTACTCCATAAAAACACCATCTTACAATTCTAATTAAACAGTAAATAATATTTAATATGACAACATTTTAGTACCTTTCCATATATGAACTTAAAGTTGGCTGTAGGTAAAGCAGACTATCATTCAGGAGCATTTTGCTTTACTTACAATCTGCTTTAAGAGGTTACCTGATTTGAAAGCTAGAAATAGGATATGAGGGAAGGGTAAAAAATGTTTAAGGCAAGATGCTCACTGAAGCAATGTGTACATTTAACCCATTACCCAATAGAGAAGCGCCTTTTAGCGAATATGATGTATGCCTCCGCTGAAGAAATAGTTCCAATTTAATCAGTAATGAATATGCATCATAGGTAATATTTTCCATATTCTAGCTCATGATGCCTTAAAACAGGCTGAAAGTAAAGCAGACTGCGCCTTAATGCGCATTCTGCTTTACTTTCAACCTGCTTTAAGGAGTCACCTATCTTAAATACTAGAAATAGGCGATCAGGTAAAAGGTTAAATAAATGAGAGCGTTCAGACTAGAGTTAAGTTCAAATAAGTATATATTAGAGTCACTTTAAAGCTATCATATGGAAACTTCTTGTGTCTGTGCCATGATTGTTTGTTTATTTATTGAGATTTAACTATGCAATGGTATATATACTTGTATACAATCGTGATATGCAAACATTTATACTGTGGAATAGCATGGGTTATTTCATATGTATGCTTAACCCGTTCACATTGATATACATGTATGTATATATATGTTAAAGATGTCCATGTATGGAGGAATGAATAAATACTTCTACTACTACTAGTAGTAGTAGTAGTAGTATTAAATAAATCACAATATACAACAGGTTTAACAGGTGAAATTTCAAAAAATAAGAATTCAAATCAAGTTGATTGTTTTAGGTTTATACGACATTTTTCAACAGAAAACGTATCAGAGGAAACAGTTGATATATTTCCTGATGTGAGGAGCGTGTATTTTACCCGTTTTCCATATGCCATGAGATTATGACAACCCCTGAGAATACGAAAATTGACTAGATCTATAGGACCGGTGCAGTATTATCTGGTACACATGACATGAATATGCGTCAACAGGGTTCAAGAACGAACATGAACCTCTTACCGTGGTTGTACCATGGTTTCCATGGTGACAAATTATTGTCATTAATCATTTATGTCTGGGGAAAAAATCTAAGTTGTCAGACTTGGGTATAACTCTCTCTTATTCTGTAAGAAAGTTTGGTAGAGGTTGACATCTGAAATAAAAATAACTCATTCACCCCTGAAACTGTTAATGGACAATTTCAGCTTCCTATTAAGTCCAGTTCATTGTTTTACTATTTACAGTAGGATTTTACACTTTATTTCAAAATGAGAAACAGCGCAGACCCTGATCAGATGGCTCCTCCCTCTGATCTGACTCAGGGCTGCCATAAATTGATAAAAAAAAATCCTAAGATTTTCAAAATTTTCAATTTTTCAATCGCGATCTTTCGGATTATACCTTTTTGTCCCATAGTCTGTTGTTAGTTTTTAAGACACATGATGCTTAAGGCAGGTTGATAATAAGGCGCATTCTGCTTTACTCTCAGCCTGCTTTAAACTACCATGTACTGGAATAAAACTCAGAAGATTTAGGAAAAATCCGGAGAAATGTATACTGTTAGATGAAGACGAGTATACTCGTCGCTGAGGTTGAATTTATGAAACGATACTAATGGCTTATGCAATATGATGAAATATAGAAAAATGTGTGTTTTTTTTTTCAATTTATATTTATTTTTCATTTGAGTCCCAAACAGTTTGGAACCCTGCTATACGTTTAAACGGGTAATAATGACATCATTTTCTCTGTATTTACATATTCTTGTAAGCGCTATTGTGTTATTTGGTAAGTAGTAACTGTATCATAATTACAAGAGATATTAACGTTTTACATACAATACTAAAATGATGTATAAGTGGTACATACCTAGTAAACTTTGGTAAGTTTAACCCATTTCCCCATATCCTGTTTCTAAAACTGGAGATAGGTGACCACTCAAAGCAGGTTGAAAGTAAAACAGAATGCGCCATAAGGCGCATTCTGCTTTATTTTCAGCCTGCTTTAAGCTACCAGCTACTAGAATATAAAAATATTTCTAATTTTAAATTCCACAACTGTATAAATTGGAACTTTTTTCTTCAGTGGAGGGGTAAAATAGAGGCGTAAAAAGGGGTATTTATGGGGTAATGGGTTAACTAGCTACCTATGTATAGCATTAATGAATGATTAGATGCGATGATGATGAGGGGTGAACTCAGGATGATAATTTTGGCTAATCCCGTTTTTTGGGACATGTCTTGCTTTTTAGTTCTTGGCAGAAGGAAACACTATCCGCTAAATACGATAAACAAAACCATCGCCTACGACAGTTAAGACCCGGAACCGCGCCAAAGTAGGTAGGTTTGTGGGGATTCACAGTTTCATGAAGCGTTAATGCAATGCATGATCACACGCCCCCTATATAAACAAAGAAGCGACGAATCTGTGTTTGAAATCTCAATAAAACACTCACGCGCTGTAAGGTGCTAACGTGAAGTCATATGGCTTCGAAAAATGCGTACGTCAAGAAATGTAGCGCCGTTGCTTCGGTGCAAATTAAGGTTAAAGTATGTGTTAGAAATTAGAATCGAAATAATAAATTAATACCAGTATTTTATCTAGCAATCGAACACGGGTAGTCGTTGAGATGCTTGTAATTAAACCACTCGGCCTAAAGGCCTCGTGGTTATATCACTACGCATCTCAACTCCTACCAGTGTTCGATTGCACGATAAAGCACTGGTATGAATTTATTATTTCATAAGTATTATCAAACTTGTCTATCATCATATACAGTAAACACCTACATGCAGGTCAAAAGTTGATTACCAAGCATTAACTCATACCGATGCGATTGTCTATGTTTTGTAGAAACGTCGTTTCTTACGTAATGTTTTGTAAAAGATTTATTCTTTCAAAGCGAACGTTCAATTATTGTTCTAAAATAGCAAATCGTTAACGCTATTGAATTAACACATTCAACCCTAGCGACGAGTATACTCGTCATTTACAAACAGTATACCTGTAAGGATTAGGGTCTACACTGTTTGTCATTTTGAAAAATATTGTTAAAATCAACCCCGAATAGTCAAAAATGGACTAGACTCAATTAAACATGGGAATTGTCCACTAAAAGTTTCAGAGGTGAATGAATTAAATGGCAGGACTAGTTATTTTCATTCCAATACACTATTTGCCTATAACTACAAAATTGTAGGAAATCAGTGATAAGCATTACTCGATTTTCTGATCTGACTAACCAAGCTGTTTGCAGCAACCCCTTTCTACAACAACACCCTTTTAGAGATAAAGAGTTCGTGTGTTGTTCGTAGGGAGTTGTTATAGGGAGGGAAATGGTCTTACATTAGCAAACAGCTTGAATCCAGATCAGACGCCGCGTAACGCGTCGTCTGATCTGGATTCAAGCAGTTTGTCACTCGTCATTATATTCATTTTGAGATAATGTCCAATAATATGTAACTTTGAGAAAAAACAGCAGACGACAATTCTAAGAAGACGCTATTGCAACACGGAAAATATTAGATATAGTTGTCTTGGTTAGGGAACAGCGGCAAGCATTGTTGTAAGGAGGGAGTCGTTGTTGGGAGGGCCAAAACAGATGTCATTTTCTACATCTTATTACAATGTGTTTGCGTTTTGTTTGCGTTTAAATGGGTAAGAGCAACGTCTTTTCACAGAAACACATATTTTTCGATGTTTGCAACAGTGGGACTTTCATGATTATGAATTTCGTTTAGTATTAAAGTCATAATTAATGTCTACATAAAAAATTATCACAAAAACTTGACTTAAATATTAACGAAACTTGGTACATGCTCAGCTGATACACTATTACGTTATTTCCCGCCCAGCAAGATCGAACTCTTCAAATCTATGCTCATCTCAAACAGTTTAGAGCCTGACCAGACGCCGAGAAGCTCGGCGTCTGGTCAGACTTCAAACTATTTGACACTCAGAATAAACAAAAACATCGTTGTTTTCATGAAACTATTTTACTTTAAGGTTTATTGCAATTTCGTTCTTTCTCGTTTTACATTCTGCACGCTATTTGGCAAATTTGTGATAATTGCACTGTTTGGCACTCTTATGATTGTTTCTGAAAGAAATTGCAAAAACAAACACTCTGAAGTTTGTTGCAGTCGACAAATTTTGCAGACGACAATTAGATCTACAAAATGTGCTTAAGTTTAAAAGGGAAATAGCACTTTTGTCACTGTAAACTGTATTAAAACAAAGTACTTACCACGTGAAATAATTCAATTCATAACTATTGACGGACGTCTATATATCTCATATCTACACGAGTCCTTTAATCACACAGTTTCTATAATACCAATATCACATAGCTAAGAACCGGTCGCAATGTCACGAGCAGCCGATGTGTTTATTCTCAAGCATGCTGTTCCTATTGCCGTTGTCAGTGGTAACAGTTGTATAAGCTTTTATATTACAGCGCTATATGATACCGCCATTGGATAACGTTACTGGCAATCTTGTTTCATTGGGTAAAATTAATTCTAAGCCAGTACTGCTCATACAGATATGCTTCGATACCGAAAACAGTGATTAGTCTAACCCAATTATTGTTCAAAGTTCAAATGAAAATAACCAAACACTCATTGAAATCAAACGTTATTGTATTTCAAAGTTGAAAACATACATGTAGCAAAACAACAAAATCTTAACCTTGAAATACAGATTACATCGACTTAGACCAGTTCGAGTTCTAAAAGTGTTTCTGTATTTGAAATATTGAAGGTTTACATAAGCAAAGTGGTCATAAAACGATGGTCTAGAATTGCAGGAAGGTTTGTGTATAGATTCATCTGGCAGGAATAGCTAGTTCAAGACTTCCTCCCTACCATTAGACTACATGGTCAAGAAGAAGTTACGGTTTTAACACTTACTATCTGAGTTTCTATTTTCAAGCACACGGGTATATTTGCATCGAATCAAGAACACTTGAAAGGCAAAGCGTTAAACAACTATTCCGGTGTCTGATCTTGCTTCCAACCATTTGCAATACTTGTTCAACCCTTTTATGGTCAAATTATTCGGGAGATGTTTACCACCTCACCGTTTTAGTGTCGTCTGCTTCAGGATTGTTGTCTGCAAGACACGTTTCAAAATTAGATATAAGGCTGTATAACTTAATAAATATCAGTAAGAATGTCAAACAGTTTAGGTCCTGATCAGACGCCGCGTAACGTGGCGTCTGATCAAGATCCAAACTGTTTGCAAACGTGCTTTTAAGCGTCAATGAGAGTTAACCCTTTACCTGATAGCCTATTTATAGTACTTAAGATAGATGACTACTTAAAGCAGATTGAAAGTAAAGCAGAATGCGCCTTAGGGCGCATTCTGCTTTACTTTCAGCCTACTTTAAGCTATCATGTGCTATAATATAGAAAATATTCCCTATAATACATATTCATTACTGATTAAATTGGAACTATTTTCTTCAGCGGATGAATAAATCATATCCGCTAAAAGGCGCTTCTATTGGGTAAAGGGTTAAAGGGTTAAGCATAATCTCGTTTACTGTGACAGAAAAGCGTCTTTTCCAGACAAATGGTTTTATCTTCTTTGAACAAAATTATCTACATACTCACAAATATCCGTATTTATTATATACCTACCAATGTTCTGCCCGAAATATTTCTGTATTTTATCGAACAAATACACCTTGACGGATTGAAAATTCCGTATTACCCATGTACCTTGTGTAATGGGAAAAGAACGTTTACTGTGTAGTCGGAAGTTCGGAACTACAGTAAAACCTCTCTATTACGACCACTAAATTATGTTAAGTATTAGGGTGTTTACGGTAGGTGACCGCTTAAAGCAAGGTGACAGTGAAACAGAAAGCTCCTTTAGGAGCTTTCTGTTTCACTGTCACCTTGCTTTAAGCTGTCATCTCTCTATTATTTAATCAATTAGCATTCGTTTTAGTGGTCGTAATAGCGAGTATTTACTTTCACGCGCCATTCCCCGAAGTGTGACGTATGGGGAATCCCGTTTATTTATAGTAACGCTCGAAACATTTCTATCGTTTTTCATTTTATTTTTATTATAGGAGGTATATAATAAAAGGAACATTACTATACTTTGCATATCTTATGTACCGGATCACTCTCGTTGTGTGTGTAAAGGCTATATCCAACTCGACATCCGGTCTCGTTGGATATAGCCTTTACACACACAACTCGAGTGATCCGGTGCATAAGATATGCAAAGTATAGTAATATTCCGTTTTTATCTCAATTGTTTCAGAATACTTATTAAATAGTGATGCGAAGTTAGATGCCCTTATAAAATGATATTGAAAACTGTGTATACACCAGGATGAGTTGATATATGTAGTAATGAAGGCTGTGAAATTGGTACCAAACGTTAAAGAGATTTTAAGTGAAAATGGGTTCATTTATGTTTCCAACGAAGATCGTTTTATTGGCCCAAATAGTTTTCCTAATGATTTGATAAAGAATAATAGACACGTTTAAACAAGAATAGGCTGGTTCTATAGAACGAAATAGACGACTTGGCGGTTATAAACATGGAAAACTTTCTCACGAGTACGAACGTTGCCTTGTTATATTGTTACGTAAATATAGATAATTTTCTTATATTATTTCTTTAATATTCTTAGATAAGATTCACGAAAGTAGCTACTTATGTTAAAGGAAATTGTTTTCTAACCTAAGATCTTTTTTCAAGAATTTTCTTATTTTAAGTGAAAACTTAAAATGCTATTGGAATACGACCCTTGGTCCAAAACGGTTTGCATTGGAAATAAAGGTTGTGGCACAAAGGTGTTTTCTTACGAAATAATAACATCTACCCAAGTGTTAATTCCGCATTTAACCCTTTCCCCCATATAAGCGACTTTAAGCGTGTTTAATTTATTCCTCCGCTAAAGAAAATAATTCCAGTTTATAACCTCATGAACAATTACAATAACAAATATCTTGATATAGCCTAGCAGATAGTAGTTTAAAGCAGGCTGAAAGTAAAGCAGAATGTGCCTTAAGGCACGTTCTGCTTTACTTTCAACCTGCTTTAAGTGATCACCTGTATTTAATGGTATAAACGGATTATTGGGTAAAGGGTTAAATGTAACGATATCCCTTTCGGAGCCAAAACAATCGTGATATTTTTACCCCCTCACCGCTTTATTGTCGTCTGACTTTATATGGTTGTCTGCAAGAACGTTTTAAAGTTGGATTTACGGTAGTATGACTTGAGAATGATCGATAAGAGTTTCAAACAGTTTGGATCCAGATCAGACGCCGCATAACGCAGCGTCTGATCTGGATCCAAACTGTTTGTAAAGTCGCCTTTATGCAACTTCGGCGCCGAAAGGGTTAATGGTGTCCGTTCGGCGAGAGTTGTACAGTCCATTAAAAGTAATCCATCTTCTTATCAATTCCGTGCTATTTGAAGGCTTCCAGGCTTTATGCTATGCGTATAGACATTGGTTCCATATTGCTTTCAAATCAAATAAAGAAGACTTTGCATTCCAGTGGTTTCGTAAAGCCCTTCAAATTCACATGCACACTGGTGGCATTGTTTGATCAGCCAATGATGTGCATGTTTTTGAAGCCGCTTACTTTAGGTATAGGGCTTATTAATAGTGCATTCGAAAGAAGTCCGGCAAGAAATAGTCCAAAACCGTTTTGACTCCGAATAGCTTTTGTAAAGAAATGTTTACTTTTTTTGCCTTTCATGTACATGCAATACATGTATGCTAGAGACTACATATAACGACTTTCTGTCATGATAGATGGGGATTTTGAGAAATTATGACGGCGGCTGAAGTGACATGTCCCTGTTTTAGCCGGCGCCTATTTCAAAATGTAGCAGAACACCAGTCATGTCATTGAAGCCAAGAGCATTTTCTAATAATTATGTCACATGATCCCCTGTTTTCTCTGCATTTTTCAGTTGAGCAAGGGTGTATTTTTTTTGGAAATATAGGGTAGCACATATGGTTAGAATAAAAAATGCCATATTTTACCTTGGAAATTACGCATTTTATATGAGTTATACAGGCGAGCCGAACTGGGTCCCGTTTCATAAAACATCTTACGACAAATGTTGTCGTAAGTCAAAAATTTAAAATACATTTAATCTATGATTTCCCTATCTAATCCTGTCTTGTGACATCTTTTTGGAATCGTCTTTTCAAGACGATTCCAAACAAATTGTCACAAGACAGGATTAGATGGAGAAATTAATTATAAATGAGAGTTTTAAAATCTGACTTACGACAACATTTATCGTACGAAGTTTAATGAAACGGGCCCCTGGTGACTTATACGAATAAATACATTAATGATGGTAATTGAGCATGCTCGAAAAACAGTGGGGAAGACTTGTGCTAAACAATTATGTCAATTTCAAACTGTTTGGAGCCAAATCAGAAGCTGATAATTGCAACGTTTTAAAATGTAAAATAATTTTGAAAATGAAGACGGTTAGTTTCTTTTTGAGTGGCCATTACATGTAGTTTACATGGGCATATAAGGATTTCAGCTGACACGCGCTTATTTGACAAACAAAATTACATCTTGTACATTATGTTAATGAAATATCGATATTTGTAAACCATCATATAATGCACATTCCCTGTTACAACCAGAAAACTCAGTTTATAAAGCGTTTGAGTCTAAGATCGTTTTAAAGCCTTTGTTTTGTCGGATTTGAGCTGACACCTTTATAACCATCGGCCGAGGAATTCATTTGTTTGTTTGGCTGGATAATGTTTTGTAAGAAGTCAACTCCTTTTTATACGCTCGTCTTCAGAGGGGACGCACTATGTTATGGCGCTGTCGGTCCTACCGTTCGACTGCCTGTATGTCAGTTCATCCGTGAGCTTTTGCTTTTACGCTCTCTTATTCAATATAATACATTCAAATCCTTTTAAACTTAGCCAGCATGTATACGGCCAAAATTTTTGGTCAAGTTCGATAACCAGCTATATTGCTCCAGACACCCCTGAGTAGGTTAGACTGTATTATGACAAGTTTTCGTGAAAACAGACGGGTCGGTGCTTTAGCAGAGTCTGTCTTTTTCACGAAGACTGGTCATTGCAGTCTAACTAAATAAGGAATTTGTATGTTATCGACGTAAAAATGTTCAAAATAAGTTCTTAGAAATGTTAGCCTCTTGTCGCTTGTTTTCACTATTTACGATAACCCTTTACCTGATAGCCTATATTTAGTATTGGAGATAGATAGCCACTTAAAGCAGGGTGAAAGTAAAGCAGAATGCGCCTTAAGGCGTATTCTGCTTAACTTTCAGCCTGCTTTAAGCTATCATATGCTAGAATATGGAATATATTCCCTATAATGTATATTCATGACTGATTCAATTGGAACTGTTTTCTTCAGCGGAGGAATAAATCATATTCGCTAAAAGGCGCTTCTATTGGGGAAAGGGTTAATGGCTTCCGTCGTGCGATTAGTTAGTAGTGAAGACATTATTCTCTCCCGTTTTAACAAACCCAAACGGAAACGCTAAAGCATTGTAATGAAAATGTCGACTAGCAACTTTTCGATAATTCATACCTTTCATTTTAATTAGTGGGGCAAACAGTTTTGAGTCTGATCAGACGCCGGGGTATCCTAACTGTTTGCAATTGACATAATAATTTTACCCTTAACTCCATAGCCTGTTTTTAGAATTGAAGATTGGAGATCACTTAAAGCAGGTAGAAAGTAAAGCAGAATGTGCCTTAAGGCACATTCTGCTTTCCTTTCAGCCTGCTTTAAGCTACCACCTGTTAAATTAAAAAATAAAACATTATTTATTATACATATTCATGACTGTATAAATTTGAACTATTTTCTTCAGCGGAGAAATAAATTGAATGCGCTAAAAGGCCCTTTTATAGGGGAAAGGGTTAAGCGATAACGCGTGTATTGCGAAAATCTGTGCGCGTCAGCATTGTTGAATATTCCAGTAAGAGTAACCATTTTCTTATATCAATAACAAGCGGTTAGATGACTTCACGGCTAATTATATGTGTAGATATTGATTAGATGTTGCTTTCTAAAAAGCTAAAGAAATACTTTTGCATCCTAGTGGTTTCGGGAATCCCTCCAAGTCCATGTAAACACCACAGTGCTCCCTCTCTACAACGACACTCAAGGGAGACACATATTATGTACGTTGTTCGGAGGGAGTCGTTATGGGGAGGGAATTTGCTTACATTGCAAACAGCTTGAATCCAGATCAGACGCCGCGTGACGCGGCGTGTGATCTGGATTCAAGCTGTTTTTCACTCCAGTCCTACCCTTTACTGTATGTAAGAGCATGAGATTCATGCTCCGATGTCAAGGCCTAACACTGGGAAATTTTGGCAAACTTACAGTAAAGTGTAGGACTGACTCGTCATTATGTTTATTTTCTGTCAAATGTCCATTGTGCGACTTTGAGAAAACAGCAGACGACAAATTTAAGCAGACGATATTGATGATGTGAAAAGTTTGGACAAAATTGTCGTGCTAGGGGAACAGCGACAAGGGTCGTTGTAAGGAGGGAGTCGTTGTTGGGAGGGCCGTTGTAGAGAGGGAACACTGTATTAACAAAGTTACCAACGCCAGGAGATATAGTTTTCCTGTAAATATTGACGAGTTTGATGAAACTGCACTTTGCAAACAGTGTAACCCAAGATCAAGGTCTGCACTATTTGTCATTTTGCAAGAAATTGTATAAATTAACCGCCTCAAATAGTTTTAAATGAAATAGACCAACATGTATTATGAAACTTGAATTGTTCAATATTGTTGTTTGCAATATCGTTTCGAAGTAAGATTTAAGGCAGTATAACTGGCGTAATTTCAAAACAAGTGACAGACAGTTATGCGTTATGCGGCGTCTTTTCAGGATCAAAACTGCTTGCAAATGCGCTTTTTGACGTCATTGAGAGTGAAAAGGTTAAAAGTTTCAAGCGTGAACAAGTTAAAGGTAAAGTAGTTAAAGACCCCCCCCCCCCCCCCCCCCCAAAATGTCTGATAGGTGGGATGTTAACTGTCAAAACATGTGCAGCACAAGCTATTTAAATCTCAGTTTACTTGGTGAGGCTCAGATTATACTCACGCTCTAGTGATTTTCAATGGTTATTTCTAACCAAATTATCAAAAATAAAGGTCGGGTCTCACACGAGAAGCTTCAAAGGTTCTTTGCTACCGACATGTCCATAAGATCCATGATTTTTGCAATGAAATTGTCTGGCATGGTGTTATGATCGAAAGGTCCTCAGGAGATGTCTTTAAATTGGCAAAGCTGACATTACCTGGAGTCTTTGTCCTGTTACACAATAGCTGCTTACGAAGGCGAACAATTGCATTTTTTCTTTTAAAACGTAGCCGTTTTCTTTCCTTTGCGCAAAAGATGAAATAACCCGCGTTTTAAGCCTGTCCGTAAATGAAAACTCTCTGAAAGGAGATTTTTATTCACATTATATTTGTAGACGGTGACGATACTTAACTGTTTGTTTGGAGCGTAATATCTGTTAAACCAGTCTAGTTTTCTCCTTATGTGAAACCGGAAGCGTTGATTTGCGTCCTCGCAATTCAGACTACAGACTGTCTGCTCAGAAGACAAAAATGAATATGTCTTTCAGAAGACAAAAACGCTTAAAGTCCCATTGTGTTTTCAGACCTTTTCATAATGTCTGAAATACAATAACGGTTAATAATAATGTTTGAACATTCTAATGGGCCAAACTGATCTATGAAATGATGAAGACGGACCTAAATCACCAAAAAGGGCGATTTAAAATCATAACAAACCGAAAATAGAGCATCTGCCATAAACCTTACCACACGGCTTAGTATCACGTGATACAGCCGGAGTCAACATCACCGTGTGCAACCGCAATTACCTTCGACGGTCGATCCATCAGTCAGTTAGACTATCACACCTTTTTGTCCGCTCTCTAACTCGAATATCTTTTATCCGATCTTCCACAAACTTGCTGAAAATGTTCATTGATATAAAATCAAGGTTTAGTTTGATTACTACTAAAATCGCATAAGGTGTTTTTGAGTTATTGCCTGTTAATTTATAAAAAAAAATGACTGTTTCAGTCATTTTTGCACTCTAAAACAAACAGTTTTTATCGGATATTCACCAAACATGCTGAAAATATTTATTCATATAAAATTCAGGTCTAGTTTGATTATTACTAAAATCGCATGTGGCATACCTAAGTTTTTGCCCTTTATGTATTAAAAAATGACTGTTTTCAGCAAGGTTTGCTCTCTAACACAAATACGTTTTATTGGATCTTCACCAAATTTGCTGAAAATATTTATTGATATAATATCAAGGTTTAGTATGATTACTACTAAAAGCGCATAAGGTATATCTATGTTATTGCCTGTTTATTAATGAAAAATGACGGTTTCAGTCACTTTTTGCACTCTAACACATACAGTTTTTATCGGATATTCATTAAACTTGCTGAAATGTTTAAGTATATAAAATTTAGGTTTAGTTTGATTATTACAAAAATCGCATGTGGCATATCTGAGTTTTTGCCCTTTATGTATTAAAAAATGACTGTTTCAGCATTTTTCAGCAATAACTCAGACATGCCTTATGCGATTTGGCTAGTTATTGAACCTGACCTAGATTTTATACTAATAAACATTTGTAGCAAGTTTGGTGAAGATCCAAAAAGAAATGTTTGAGTTAGAGAGCGGACAAGGCTGAAACAGTCATTTTCAGCAAGCTCAAGGTATACATTCTCTATAGTTTATTTGACCGTTTACCCACAGTGAAAGATGTGTACACGTTGTTATTGAATCTTATAGTGTTTAACCCTGTGCCTACTTTACGGATTTTATAAACTATTTGAATCTAAAAAGACGCCGCGTAACGTGGCGTCTCATCTGGATCCAAACTATTTGACACTCGTCTTAAGGTTTGTTTAATTAAAACAATGCATAAATCTAAACTGAACACATTTTGCAGACGACAATGTCGAAGCAGACTTCTGTGCAGCAGAATAAGGGTTATCCAGATGTTCCAGCTAAACATGTAAGCGAGAGTAATCTGAACCAATCTAACATTTTCTCACTCATTTCAGCACCGAATGCTATGGTGTTACTACTGATTAAACCGTCTATTCGAGACACTTTTAATGAGTATGACACCATTGGGTTTAAAAGCAGAAATAAAGATTTAAGTTTTCGAAATACTTCCGTTATCTGGAGCCCTGTATTTACAGAGTTGTCCTTCTTTCTATTCACAAGGGAGGCTTTTTAATTGGTGCTAGCACAAAAATATTATAAATAAAATTTAAAAAGCGAATTGCTTAGATAAAACCGGTTTTTGTGAAAGAATCACGTCCCACGTAGTTCAAATGGGACCCCAAACAACCGTTTTATGCAGGTTTCTCAAAATCACAATGCGGCTTTAAACCCCCTTACCAGTCTTTGAAAATAATGTAGCAATTAGATCCGCCGGAGACGGAAGCGTTGATTTGGTCACTAGAAAATTGATTCAACGTTCATACAGGTAGCCTATACAAACAAATGAAATTTAACTTGAAAATGACCCCCTTACCATTAGAGTTCGCTACGCGAAACTGGTCCTTTGGGCCATCTCGAGCTACGCTCGCTATTAACCCTTATCCTGTGGTGATATCGTCTGCTTCGAAATTGCCGTCTGCAAAATTTGTTAAATTTAGATTGATACATTTTTAAGTAAAGAAACCTAAAGATGAGTGTCAAACAGCTTGAATCCAGATCAGACGCCACGTTACGCGGCGTCTGATCTGGATCCAAACTGTTTTCAAAAACCAATAAAGTCGCGAGCAGCAGGCAAAGGGTTAATAAAAAATTTCTGTTATGAGCTGCACTGCATAAGTTATTTATTTTAAAATGCATTTAACATTATAAAAATGCCCTAGAAATGTAGATTGTTTCTACACAATTGTATGTATAGTATACACACACTTAATAGATATACTATGTAGTGAATATGTATAATTATTTGATTGTATTGTATAGCCTTAACCACGAGTACACTAAGCAGCCAGCTATCTTCCATCCCGATTTTACATAATAAGTGGTTATTGCATAAGTAGTTACATAAAGACGGCTAATATTTGTATTTACATACTCGATAATTGAAAAACTATGTATAACCATGGAAACGATTTATTTAATCATATTTTATTGCATATATCAGATATCATATACATTTATCGACTAACATGTACACAGTTTTACAGCATATATGTATACAAATTATCAAAAGATTACAATATATTGCAAACGGGTTGGAAACGATTGCTAGGGACTGGACATTAATTGGTTAATCGTTACCTTAAAATAACAAAGATCTAGTTTGATACACTGTAAGATCGAAGTAGGATGTGAAATCGAATAAATGATATTAAAAAAAAACACACACACACACACACACAAAACAACATCATTTTACTCTGGTATGAACTAGCACTTACTAACTTTGGTAGACTTGTGTATAATTTGAAAACAGTAAACGTTATTATTTCCAGTTTACACGAAACAAAACGCAAAGACGATCCAATAAAATGAGGGCTGCGATTTCTCCGGATTTCTCATTTCTCCGTACCTACGGATTATTTCTGAAATCTGCTGATTTATGCGGATTTTTTTTACTTAGGAAACATTGATATGGGTGTCAAACAGTTTTGATCCAGATCAGACGCCGCGTAACGCGGCGTCTGATCTGGATCAAACTGTTTGCATAATGATGTAAGTGCTATAGAGCATGGCAGCAAAAGGGTTAAACGTATGATTCCTGAAATCACGCTAGAAAAGTTGGACATATTGGGATTTTAAGAAAAAAAATTGGCAGCCCTGTAAAATTAATTAAATTGCAATGTTTCGGAAATTCTGAGGACTCATTTAAATCAGAGTGGCAAATAGACTGGATCGTTATCCGACGTAGAATTCTCTCGGTGTCTGATCTGGCTCAATACCGTTTGGAAGGGAAATTTTGATTTTCAACACAAACACGTTAGTTTGGAGAGAATAACGTTTTCCCTACAGCTATTGCCTTCCACACGGTCAATAAAGCGTTTGTACTTAAAGACATCTCCTGATGACCTTTCGATCATAACGCCTTTCCAGACAATTTCCTTGCAAAAAGCATGGTTCTTATGGACATGTGGGTAGCAAAGAACCATTGAAGCTTCTCGTGTAAGACCCAACCTTTATATTTGATAGTTTGGTTAGAAATAACCATTGGTCACTAGAGCATGAGTATAATCTGAGCCTCACCAGGTAAATTGGCATGTGATGCATGCTTTGACAGTTAAAATTCACACATATCCAGACAATAGGGGGGTAGTCCATGAAAGGACTGAGGAAAAGTCTTTAAATAAGTACCGGTATTTCAATTGCAAACAGTATGGAGCCTTATCAAACCCCGCTTTACTACTCTGATTTAGATAAATCGTCAACATTATTAGAAAAGCTGTCATTTTTTCCAATTTTAAAACCAACCACCAGCACTTTTAGGTTTCATTGTTTGAATTTTCTTGCATTTGCAGAGTTTCTATAAACAGGAGTGAGTTACGTATATCTACTATCTTCCGTTTCAGTTGAACCCTTCACTGGGACTTAAACTTATGCGCGTCAACATCCGTGTTACTCATATGTTCCTTACACCTCTCTATAACGACTCCCTCCGAACAAGGCATACAATGTTTGTCTCCCATTGGTTGTCGTTGTAGAGAGGGGGCACTGCATATAGAAATCCGGACCCTAGAGATAAGTGGATGGCGTGTTTCAGTCGTCAACATGAGAGGAAGTGATAAACACAAAGATTAAATGTATTTGGAATTAAAGATTTCAGTACTTTATACTTGAATTTGAATCGTTTGGATTGAAAGTGAAAATAATCGTTTTGACCTATCTTGTGTTTTCTTGTTAACCCCTCTGCGAAGATTTTTTACAATACTGTGATGAGTTTAGTAAAGAAATCGATGGTCGTCGATGGCCATCAATTGCGAGTTGGCTACCGATCTGATGTACAGTGGAGAAAACGTAATTATTTCGTTCAAACGCAAACGCATTGTAATGAAATATAGAAAATTACAACATTTTGACAATTCTGACTACCAGTTTTAATCTGAGTGGCAAACAGGTTAGAGCTTTATCAGACGCCCGTTTACCGGGCGTCTGATCTGGCTCCAATCTATTTGCAAAGAAAATGATAGTTTAAGTGTAACCGGGGTTATTTGGAAGAAAACATTTTTTTCTCTACCGTACTCTGCACGCTACACACGGGACACAAACTGCGAACCTAAACGGCAAACAGTGGTAATTGAACACGTACCTGATACGAGAGACAAATATATTTTTCAGCATATTCACATTGTTTTATCTTAGTATCTTTGTTGTTGATACCTATGTATAATATAGAAGATGTTACTCTGATCCAAAAGTTATTTTTGTGCTAAACAGTACAATACATTGCAAACAGTTTTGAGCCAGATCAGACGCCGTGGTCCGACAAGGCTCCACAGATTTGCTTGTTGATCCAAATTGTATTCTTTTTGAAAAAATATAAGTTTTCTACAGGGTCTGTACTGTTTGGCATTTTGCAGTAAATTGTTAGAATCAGCCATAAATAGTAAAAAGGACTGTACAGTAAAACCTGTCTTAAATGTCCACTTTAAAAAAGACAAAAAATATGTTTTCGAGACATATAATCGCTTAATGCAGGTCAAAAGTATTGCAGAATGCTCCCTTAGGAGCATTCTGCAATACTTCGACCTGCATTACGGAGCCATCTGTCTTCAAGACCTTCTTTTTGTCTTCTATTAAGTGGCTGCTTAAGACAGGTTTTACTGTACTTAATTTGAAATTGGTATTTTCCAGTAAAACATTAGGAGTGAATGCGCTAATATATCTTAGCAACAGTGTGACGCACGAATTTCGTTCTAGATTATTAAGAACGAAACGCACATGGAATGTGATAATAAAACTCTATAAATTGTCAATTTATGGAATATATGAACTATATATTATTTATATAACTCATATGTACAGTGGAGAAAACGTTATTCTTTCCCAATAAACGTGTTTATGCTAAAACTATTATTTGCAGTGCAAACAGTTTGGAGCCAGATCAGACACCGGGTAACCCAGCGTCTGATCAGGCTCCAAACTGTTTGCCACCAAGATAAACAAGAATGATCAGAATTGTCCAAAAGTTGTTCTTTTCTACGTTTCAGTGCTTTGCGTTTGCGTACGTTTGCGTTTAAACGGGAAAGAATAACAGATTCTCCACTGTATGCAGTAAACCTCTCTTATACAATCCATTCCCTAACCAGTCGAATACAGCAGCAGTGCCTAGCTAAGACACATAGATCTAGTGCATAACGACAGACTGGTAGCTATGTCTGTTGCAATATTGGTGGTGAAAGAGCTAAACCCATTGAGTAATGAGTATGTCCGTGCAATTTATAGTCGCTAATCGACAGGAGAGATCCTGTCAGAAACTTATGTGTCAAAACATCCATGACTGTCTTCAACCGTCTGTACGAAGTGACATATTCTTGTATCCCTGTTATACACAGTTCGGGTGCAGATGAGACGCCAAAGAGTAACCCAAATCTGAATCCGAAATATCTTTGTTGAAAGACAGTGCAGATTAATCAACTCTGAGAATTTAAAAAGACGACATAGGTTTTCATCCTTCTTAGTGTTCCTTTAATAGATACTCTCTGTAGGTCGTATCATTGATAGAGGCTGTATATATCTAAGAATATGTAAATTAAAGCTGTAGCATATAGCTTTTAATAAAAAATTGTTATGAAATGGATTCTGATAATTGTATCAAACATATAGTCTCTTATAATTCTTTTATGAATGGCATGATTTTGTGTAAATGGAAATTATGTGATATGTATTATATGTTGAAATCATGATGAGGCTCAAATAAATATAAAGATATAGGTTCGAGGGGACATGTACACAGCGAGCTTAAGGTTAACCCCTTCACTGTCTTACCCCATTACACTGGTTATTTGCAAACAGTTTGGATCCTGATCAGATGCCACATCACGCGGCTTCTGATCAGAATCAAAACTGTTTGACAATCGTTTCAATATTTCTTATGTCACTATACCTAAAAATTTAATTTAAGAAAAACAGCAGACAATAAGTGTTCAAAATAGATGACGTCACGGCAGTGAAGGATTTAACCAATTACCCAAATACGCCTTTTACACCTTTTATTTATTCCTCCACTGAAGGTAATAGTTGCAATTTGTACAGTCATAAATATGTTTGATTAAACTTATTTTCTATACTTTAGCAGATGTTAGCTTAAAGCACCCTGCTTTAAGAGGTCACCCCTTTTCAAAATTAAAAACTGGCTATGGGGTAATGGGTTAACCTCTTAACGACGCTGAAAAGCAAGTTTACGAATAGTTTGGATCCAAACTATTTGACTCTCTTTTTTAAATCTCCTCAGTAATACTGCCTTGTTTTTTTTTTATTTGAAACGACATTGAAGAACATTGAAGCAGACGACAATGAAACGGTGAAGGTGTAAAATTCTCACGAAACATTTGGCAATGAAAGGGTTAAGCAACAGAGGCACATGTCCAAATCAGTTTATTTCAGACGATGTGAACATCAGACAAAAGGTATAAAATGTCAATTGGACAGTTGGAAGTGAAGGGCTGATCGTTCAATCTGTGGATAATATATACAAGAAAATGCTGATGCTGTCGCATTCATTCGCATAATGGTACTGTGCTCGTATGTCTGATACCACAAGTTTGTTTTGCATCAGATAGCGCAATGAAACCATTCTTTTGACCCCTTCACTACTATGCCGTAATCTGCTTTTAACCCTTTCCCCCATAGAAGCGCCTCTTAGCGCATTAAGTTTATTCCTTCACTGAAGAAAATAGTTCCAATTTATACAGTCATAAATATGTATCATGCAAAATATTTTCTATATTCTAGCAGATGATAGCTTAAAGCAGGCTGAAAGTAAATCAGAATGCGCTCAAAGCGCATTCTGCTTTACTTTCAACCTGCTTTAAGTGGACACCTATATTCAATACTAGAGATATGCTATGTGGGAAAGGGTTAAACAATTATTGTCTGCTTTTGTCTTATCAGAATACAATATATTCGATACTTGTATCGATATTTCTTCAGGCAAGATGCTTTAAACCTAACTTTGAAAATATTGCAGACGACAGTATAAATGCGAACGATGTTGTGGCGATTGTATGGTTAAAGCAGACGATAACATTACGTGATGAACTAGTCTCCAAACCATGTGAGTAAGAATTAAGACATCTTAAAGCTTACACCTATATCGTGCAGAATTATTTACAGTTTTAGAGACACAAATATGTCTTATCAACCCCCCAGAGACCTTCCTACCTTGTAGTTATGGGGGCTAAGTTGTCATAGGGAATTGTTTCTGTTTATTTGACCGAGATTATTCCCTCTGTCAAGAACTAAAAGGAACGCAGGCCAGTTGTTTTGATCTCATGCGCTGTGCAACGAATGTGATTAGCTGAAATCATCTTCCTGAAGTAGTCATCATTTCATCTCATCATCCGTCTTCTTTCATCGGCGCTATATGACATATTTTATGTCGCGGTGCCGTAAAACCCAACTCATCCATCCATCCATGTCTTATCAATAGTACCATGTTATTCTTCAGCAGGGACCCGTTTCATAAAACTTCTTACGACAAATGTTGTCGTAAGTCAGATTATAAAAGTATCAATTATTATTTATTTCTCCATCTAATCCCGTCTTGTGACATCTGTTTGGAATCGTCTTGAAAAGACGATTCCAAAAAGATGTCACAATACAGGATTCGATAGAGAAATCACAGATTAAATGTATTTTAAAGATTTGACTTACGACAACATTTGTCGTTAGAAGTTTTATGAAACGGGCCCAGCATAGTTGGGAAGACGTTTTTCATTTCTAAATAAACGAGAAAGTGCTGTAACAATTGTGTCCACTGCAAACAGTATGAAGCCAGAACTTTTATTTCACTTCGCATTTATTTTGGGAAATGGGGAAAGAAACTCGCCGTAATACTGTAACAGGTTGCCAGTTATAACTAAATTGCCTTGTGGTCATGTTTCTGTTTTTATGCCACGTGCTAGAGTGAGATAAGGCCAATGAATATAATGATATTTAATCAATCAGCCGAACAAGGCTTACTTTTGTTGTTATGCCTCAAATGTTAAATGAACTTGCCTCCAGTATATTTTAAGTTATAGCTGGCATGTCGTCGTTAGGTGTGGAGGCTGGGGGCAAATTTCACAACAAACGCGTTGGTACTCTAAACAATGAATCTAAATGAAAATAAATGTGGACTCTGGTGCGTTTTTATGCTTTATCGCACTAAAACCCTCTGGTTGTCCGCCTACCAGTGCTGCATGAAGTGTTAATCAAATATGATGTCATTGTGATGACATTACCATAAACAGCGTTCCGTTGTGGAGAAACTATATACGGCTTATTGGCTGCAAAACTAAAGTCTTTAGTTAACTAAATGTGCTTCTAAAACATTACTTTGATTGATAGAATCTCACATTCATGCTAATTTATTATCATTTTATTAAACTTGTCAATTTAAAACAAAATGACGATCGTCAACGCTCGCATCTTAGTCACGTTGATTGAAAAAGGATAAGTTATGAAAAGTCAAAACAAATTGGTTCATATTTAAATTGTTAAGGAGATGTCTGTATTTTACTGAATCTTAAGATATTATAAGTCTAAACTTTACGGCAGGTTTTAGTAATAGAGATAAGCACCATTTACATGGTTTAAGTATTTTGGTTTCCTTTGAATTACTGATAATTGAAATATGAGTTTCAGAAAAATAGTTTAGTGAGATAATTGCTTCATAGTCTCTTATATTTCTTATTTGAATGGCACGGTTAATGTTATTACTAAATGTGTATGTATTACATGTATGAACCATGATGAGACTGAAAAAGAGGTACATGTATTATATTTTATCCGTCTTCTGGTGAAATTCTGTGCCGTTGGCCATTCCGTTCTTCCTTTTTCCTGAAGACTGCATTATTCCCACCAAAATGAAACTCTGTTGAAGAAATAAATACGAAAGACTCAAGCAGGAAACGCAATACAAACAATACACCCACCTCTCAAGCAGAACACACACACAGTTATACCATAACAAACACACACACAAACATACACGCACATACACACACGCGCAATACAATTCCTTCATCTACACACTAAATAGAAAACAACACGCAAGACAAACATAAAGCAAAGTGAATATAGGAGCCCGTCTTGGTACGGTCAGTAGCAATTAATAATTAATTATAAATTAATTATCAATAACCACGGGGGGGGGTAAACCTGGGTTTAGGGGCGCCCAACCTCACTCTTTTCTCCTATATTGACCTATAAAGACGAACAGTGTACATTAAATATAAACCTTGTTCCACAACCTTACAACCAAAAAGACCGCCAACACAGTAAGTAAATATATGTAAAACATCTAACAAAAATTATATGACAAGAAGATTACTAGTAACACGGGAAAGAATTAAACATTCAAGCAAGTGTTAAAAATAACCAACTATGGCAACGGTCAAATTGTACTCAATCGACTAGTCTGTAGTCATGAGTAACTTTTAGACATGGATGGGTTCAGGGTACGACAGAGAGGGAGAGAAAAAACAAAGCACGAAAATCCGACATAACTCTCCCGGTTAAGGACGATACATCATCATGTAGTGATAAGCCCTGTCTGTCGTCGAACAACCAAAGAGGAAAGCATATTTATCAATTGTAGATTGATCGATAACCAAACGTGAAGTGCGCAGCAATATAGTTGGATCATAATCTGTTTTGAGGAAAGATCTAATACGTTTCACAAACAGGTTTTGAAAATGCATATGTCCAAGAATCTTACGAAGTCTGTAAATTACATCACCATAAAACTCCGGATGTGAAATACCTTGCCGCAGAAAAGACTTTAAGTTACATTTAAACTTGTTAATGAGAGCAAGATTTCTATAAAAGAATTAAGAAAATGTTTTACGAAGTTTATTAAATATGTACCCCTGTTTAAGAAGCTTTTCAGTAATTGATTTATTACGAATGTGGAAGTCCTCAACAGAGGTAAAACTTTAACTGGCAGATTAGCTTAAAGCAGCTGATTCAGGCGCGTGGACAGAATAGCAACCATCAATTTCACGTCTCAAGGCGACGTAACTTTGTATACAAGACACGTTCTTTTATTATCGGAATTTACCGTTGTCGTCTGCCATCTTTTTTCAACGTTACATATTAAAGTGGACATTTTGACAGAGGGAATATAATGACGAGTGACAACCAACTTGAATCCATATAAGACGCCGCGATACGCTGCGTCTGATATGGATTCAAGCTGTTTGTAAATGTAAGCCAAGTCTTAAGTTTCCCTCCCTATAATAACTCCTTCCAACGGACGTGCAATCTTTGTGTCCAATTGGGTATTGTTGTATAGAGGGAGCACTGTACATGCCATTTTCACGTGGACATGGTTGCACGCATATTGTTTTTGTCATGTCGAAAGTATCGGCAAATAACGATTTAATACCGAACTATACCTATCACCCCTAAAATCAAATGCAAATGTGTTTATCTTTGCCAAAGGTTAGCTATGCCCTGCCAGGTGAAAAGACTGGCCTATACTCCTGCCTGAAGGCGAAAGTGTCATTCTTTTCCGTGTAAAAGCAAACGAAACGAAACGAATTGCAGTAAAAATGTACAAGATAACATAGTTTTGAAAATTTTAACGATGTATTTTAATCTGAGTTACCAACCGTTTAGAGCCTGATAAGAGCTCGGGTTACCCGGCGTCTGATCTGGTTCAAATCTGTTTGCAGTGCACTTAAGGTTTTAAGCATATACGCTTTTACTGGGGGAAATAGCGTCGTCTCCACAGTAATAGAGCCTCTAGTTCTTCATCAAACGATGCACAGTGGAGAATATGTTACTTTTCCACTTAACCCTTTCGCTCTCAATGACGCTTACATTGTAAAAGCGCGTTTGCAAACAGTTTGGATCCTGATCAGACGCCGCGTGACGCGGCGTCTGATCAGGATCCAAACTGTTTGACACTCGTTTTGAAATTTCTTCAGTCATACTGCCTTACGACTATTTTTTAACTTTGAAATGACATTGCAGACAACTAAACCGAAACAGACGACAATTAAACGGTGAAGGAGTAAAAATATCCCGGATACTTTGATCATGAAAGGGTCAAACGATACTAAACGCGAATGAAACACCAAGCAATGTAGAAAATGACAGTCAGTTTGAACATTTTGACAATTTACAAATAGTGTGATGATGAGAGTGGCAAACGGTTTAGAATTTAATCAGAAGCTGAGTTATATTTCTGATCTGACTCCAAACCTAGTTCATATGCGTTTATTGGGCTTTCTTCCCCCAAGTATATTGCGAGCTTAGCATAAATCTGCTCTGTATACAGGTAAAAGCTTTGTTAGTATAGTGTCACCTCTACTGAAAGAGCCATTCAGTTTTGACTTATAAGACACCCATGATTTGGCGTACATTACCTCCCAAATCCATTATCTTTGTTGCGGGGCGTCTGGAAGAGTTGGTCCTACGGTAACCATTCAGTTTTTACCCTGCCTCCGCCAGGATTCGAATCTCCCGCTTCCGAGGCAGACGTCCTAACTCCTCGGTCATAGTATTCAAACAAAATATGTAAAGTCTTAATACAGCGTTCCCTCTCTACAACGACATCCAATGGGAGACAAAAAATGTGTGCGTTGTTCGGAGGGAGTCGTTAAAGAGAGGGAAGTTGGCTTACATTTGCAAACAGCTTGAATCAAGATCAGACGCCGCGTAACGCGGCGTCTGATTTGGATTCAAGCTGTTTGTCACTCGTCACTAAGGTTTGTTATGTCAAAATGCCCAATATGTATTTATGAGAAAACAGCAGACAACAACTTTAGCAGAAGATATTGCAGACGTAAAAAGGTTGGACATAATTTCTTGTTTCGGGATCAGTGGCAAGCGTCGTTGTGAGGAGGGAATCGTTATTGGGAGGGCCGTTGTAGAGAGGGAGCGCTGTACAGCTAATATTATATTAAGTACAGTGAATAAAGTATGCTTGAAAATGTGTTTGTACAGTCATGAAGACGTGATTCTTTCCCTTTAAACGCAAACTCATTGCAATAAAATGTAGGAAATGCCAATGTTTCGAATGTTAAAATGCTTTATTTTAATCTGAGTGGCAAACAGTTTGGAGCCTGATCAGACGCCGAGTGACCCGGCGGCTGATCTGGCTCCAAACTGTTTGCAATGGAAATGGATTTTAGCATATAAACGCGGACTGCCCGAGTAAAACTGATGTTATAGCAAGACGGTTATGCTTATGTTTGGGGTCGAATATTTAGGCTGTGAATCCTTTCATAAAACTTTGATCGTGTCATGGGATTTTCTTTTTGTAGAGGCATTATTAATTTCCATAGTTTTTAATTGAATTATTATCGGTGAGACTCCAAGTCAAGACCTTGAGGTATGTCTCTGGGCTCCTGGGGTTATACCGCCAATATTTATTCAATTAAAGCCCGCTCACGATTTGATATATTTGGATGTTGAGAGGCAGAGTTTTAGCAACGTCGTAAACAGACCGTGCTACCCCTAATCTACGAAGCTTGACTTAACTTGCAGTGGCAAACAGTTAAGATCCAGATCAGACGCCGAGTAATTCGGCGTCTGATCTGGTTTAAAAATTATTTGACACTCGTTTCGAAATGATGCGAGTTAAAGCAAACCCATGAGTGTTGATTGTTCCATGTTGTACATGTAACGTTAAGGTTTGGCGTAATCGTCATGGGAATAGGAACCAAACTTGGAAGTTTCCTAGTTATAAGGTTAAGGTTTAGCACTATCATGGGAATAGGAACCAAGCTTGGAATGTGTGTAGGCGATGAACCAGGTAGCTATATGTACCAAAAGTAGTATGTAGTGAAGAAGACATTGTTCCCGCCTCCATTTAAACAACATTAAACGCAAATGTAAAGCTCTAAATGTAGAAAGTTTGAGTTGCCGGCAATATACAGTCCTCTCCTGATATCATGTGACGACTCAAAGTCACGTGATACCAACTGGCTCTCTTCTCACTGTGTTAACGAAGGTTTTGCGATAAAGCCGAAATATCCAGGTATAAAATTATTTGCTCTGAGGCAATGGATTAAATTGAAATTCAGGAATTTTCTGTTTAGCTCGACATCTTATTTCCATTTGTGGAAGAGCTTACATAAACAAAAACAAAACACACATCTAAGGACGTGTGTGGCGTTTGATCTTAATCCTAACTGTTTACAAAAACCTTCTTTTAAGTCGCGACCTGCAGACATAAACTGTACTCATAAAAGTTGTGTTCTAACACTATATCCTTACGCACGATTATACATAGAAGATAATCATTTTCTTTGGATTGATATGCAAAATATATCACGAGAATGGGTTGTTATCTGGTTAAAAAACGAGTCCGCAGGACGAGTTTTTAACCAGATAACAACCTATTCGAGTGATATATTTTTCATATCTATTCAAAGGAATCGATTATTCTACTTATCACAATGCCATTCTTAGAGAAAAAACACACCAAATTAATCATTTACCCGCGACGTCACAAATATTATTATGACGTGACGTCACAAAAAGTGATATCGTCACTAGTGATGATATCAACAGTGACGATATCAAATTTATCTAACTGAGAAATCTCTATAAATCATCGATAGGTATATAATAAATGACATTTGCAAACAGTTAAGATCCCGACTTCACTCCGAATACAGTAAGGAAGACGTTTTTATGTATTTAAACGCAACCGAGTCGTCGTAAACGCAGTTCAGTTAATTGTAGAAAATATCAACAATATATTATAATCTGAATGGCAAACAGTTTGTGTCCTGATCAGACGCCGAGGAACTCAAAGTCTAGCAACGATTCAAACCTTTGTGGCAATTGCAGTCAAGAAAAGCTAATAAATTGAATTATTATTGTTCCGGTAATTCTAAAACACATATCAACTCTGCGGTATAAACGTTATTCATAGGTCGTGAAATGAAGATAGTTTTTACACACTTTAAAAGAGAGCAATCATTTTTCATTTTGACTTCATGAATTCAAATGGCACATGCTAGAGTGTATTTGTTTTTATTGTGTAATTTAAACCTTTCGGACAGTTAAACAGTCTGCATCGGGCATTTATTCACCAGAGTATACTACGTTTTATTTTCATATAATCATATAACCTAATGGTACACAATAAACCAAGGTATTATAACACTTTAGTTGTGCATCCCACATTTTGCTTCGCCAAGAGAGAGAACATACTTAAATCTTTTACAATAGTTAATTGTCTGCTCAAACACTTTCGCCATCATAAAATTGTCTACTTTGATATTGTTACAGTAAAATCTCGCTATTACGACCACTGAACTGCATAAATTATTAGTTTGTTTTATAACAGGTGACCGCTTAAAGCAAGGTGACAGTTAAACAGAAAGCTCCTAAGGGAGCTTTCTGTTTTACTGTTACCTTGCTTTAAGCTGTCACCTGTTATTTATACAATCAATTGGCCATCGTTCTAGTGGTCGTAATAGATAGATAGATACTTTTATTTCCTCCTTTTAGGAGAGCACAAAAACTTACAAATACAAATAAACATAGACATACATTATTATACAAAGACGATACAATACATTACATTATGATATCCCACTTTAATGAAATTTCTATAGTTAGAAGTTCAATAATAGAAGGCTATACTTAGCTAAGCAATGAGAAACAAATTTGACATGTTTAGTAATGAAAAAGTAGCAAAACCATAACACAAAAGGGTTTCTTTCAAACCATTGCTTAATATAGAATTTCATTTCCAAAACTATACATAATCATGCTTTGTTGTCAAAGACTTTGTTTAAAGCATGACTCAGTATGTGTTTGCTTAAATGAACATGTACGTTTTGCTTTAACTCATACATATATGTATTAACTCACAAGCATGTCAACTGGTTAATTATAAAGGAGATTTCTGTTTTACGTTCACCTTGCTTTAAGCAGTCACCTGGCTAAAAAAAAGGCTTATTAACTCAATTTAGTGGTCTCACTAGAGAGGTTTTACTGTATTTAAGCCAGTTTGATAATATCGATACTGGATCCAAGGTTATAAAGCTTTTAAGTTGAGTCTGAATTCGTTCTCAAGCATTTGATTGCTAGGCCAATCTGACCAATCAAATGCTTGAGAACTCAGACTCAACTCAAACGCTTTATAACATTTGACCTTGGTGTCATGCAGTTAGGAGCAGACTCCCAGTTACTCTAGGTCTAAACTGTTTACAATACAAGTATTCGCCAAAAGAGTTGACAAGGTGAATTCTCCATGTGCAATTACCGGTAATTGGGCAATAATATATTTGTTTATGGACAATCCGTATTTTGTAGAGGGTTTCAGTTGCATATTGAATTTGAATTTACATCCAGTAATTAGCATGCCTATTCGGCTCTAAATCTTGCCTGTTTAACAGTTAGCTAATGGGGTGTTATTTATATATCTAGTATATCTCTTTACCACTGTGTTAAAGACACTCATCTGCATAAATCTGTCGCTTTTTTGTTTTGTCTGTTTTGGTGTTACAGTGGAGAATGTGTTATTCTTTCCCAATAAACGCGTTTACGCTAAAACTATTATTTACAGTGCAAACAGTTTGGAGCCAGATCAGACGCCGGGTAACCCGGCGTCTGATCAGGCTCCAAACTGTTTGCCCCCAAGATAAACATGAATTATCAGAACTGTCCAAAAGTTGTACTTTTCTACGTTTTAGTGTTTTGCGTTTGCGTACGTTTGCGTTTAAACGGGAAAGAATAACAGATTCTCCACTGTACTGCATTTCATCTCAGTACCGCATTAACCCTTTCACTGGGAAGGACCGAATCTAATGTTGCAATAACTTGTGGCCCAACCCTTTTGTTTATATTAAACAAATTTCATGACGCTTGTGTGAATATGTTAACTACAGTCGAACTTCGAAAGCTAGAACTCTGAAAGCTAGAACACGATCGAATTCTCGAACTCATTTCTCGGTCCCGTTTCTTTCTCTATATAATCCTTATTGTTCTACCTTTGTATTCTCGAACACTGAAAGCTGGAATTCTCGAACTGATGTGCGGTCCCCGTGAAGCAATTTGTTCTATATTTCACACCTAATGGTCGAACTGTCAACAATAGTTCGCACCTTATGCTCGAACTGTCAACACGATCAGTTTCGGTCCCATTGTTTCATGTTATAATTACACCGGCGGCGCGTGAAATTTTCACACCTCGTCAGATCAGCACTCGTTACACAAATGTATCAGTGTGTGTTTGCTTTAAAGTTTGAAACGTGTACACCTGAATTGTTTATTGATTAAAATAAGAGAAAAAAAACCCACATTTCTTAAATAAGAATAAGAGAGGTAAAACCTTTGGTGCTTTTAAAAGGAAGATAACTTAATGTTCATCAATCGTAATGCACAACGATGAACTATTTAAATAGCGCTAAATATTTCGTTTCTAGCGATAACAATGATAGCGATTTTAAAACAACTTATATACATATGACTCGTTTTCTTTTAGTGTAACAAGCGCAGATTAATTATTTATGTTTTTCCTATTCATGTGTATATAATCATTATTTCTATGCTAGTTGTGCATTAGGTATATAATGACCATGAATGAAAACAGCGGTAATTTTTGACGTACGTTTTAATTCCAAATGCATATAATAAGCAAGTTGACACCGAACTATTTCTGCCGTATGTAGCTCTATGTGTAAGATGTAAATGTTGGAGATCGAATAAGTTATCTGTCCAATTATTGTGTTTAAAACGTACACGTTATTCTGATATACCCAACACACCAGCTGTATATCAATCTCCATCGCAGTACAAAGTCGAACTTGAAGTTTCGAACTTCATACTACCTGAATCTCGAACAACCCTTTTCTCGAACAAATTCTAACGCCCCCAGGGTGTTCGAGGTTTCGAAGTTTGACTGTAATTGAGCAATAAAATATTATTAAAATAAACTGCCAAATTTTTGCGAGATGTTTACCCCTTCACCGTTTCATTGTCGTCTGCTTCAATTTTGTTGTCTGCAATTTCGTTTCAAAGTTAAACAATAAGGCAGTATGACTGAAGCAATTTCAAAACGAGTGTCAAACAGTTGGGATCCTGATCAGACGCCGCGTTACGCGGCGTCTGATCAGGATCCAAACTGTTTGCAAACGCGCTTTTAAGCGTCATTGAGAGTGAAAGGGTGAATACGCAAAATTCAATGAGTGTTCACTAAACAAATGGTGCATTTTATTTTTAAAGGGGGTTTTACCAAACAGACTGTTACTTAAAATAATTCAAGATTGGTCATTACTTGGTCAGACTCAAATTATTATTTTATCGTATAATAAAACAAAGAATATGTTGTTTTAAATTCACAAGATGCAGGGTTAGAACAAGAAGAGAACTATTCTTCCCCGGCTGTATGACAGCATAATTAAGCAATACAGTCGAACTTCGATATCTCGAACTCGGTTATGTCGAACATACCCGTAGTTCAAAGTTAAAACGTTGCTTAGCCACGTTTTAACTTTGAACTACGCGTATGTTTGACTGAACCGAACATGAAAATAATGTTATTCGTATGTCGAAATATCGGTTAGTTCGAGTTAAGCGAGTTCGAGATATCGAAGTTCGACTGTATGTCCTTCTTTACATTTTTATGCGCTACAGAAAGAACTAATAATAACTTATTCTCCCGCTGTAACATAGTGATATTTGACCAATCCTTTCTTTCTGAAGGTCACAATAAAACCTTTGCCTGATCAATTAGTTGTCTTTCGCATCGCGATTTTCCAACAAATTGGCCCCTGAGTGTCTCGGATCTGATTAGGACCCACAACTGTTTGACACTCGTCTTGGGAACTTCAGTTTAACCCTTACACTGCCATTGGTGCTAAAAGGCGTTTTGCGAACAGTTTGGATCCTGATCAGACGCCGCGTAACGCGGCGTCTAATCAGGATCCAAACTGTTTGACACTCGTATCGACATTTTTTCAGTCAAAACAGTCCTAAAGCTGACTTTAAAAATATTGCAGACGACACTACCAATGCAGACGATATATTGGCGGTAAGAGGGTTAAAGCAGACGATAAATCTTGGCAATGAAAGAGTTTATTGTTGAGCAAACGATATTTAGGGAGGAAAACGAGTTGACATATTTCTGCAGCGCAAAAGACATATCAAATACTTTTCCACTACAATATATCCCTCTGTTTGAATAATTTCGCTCGTTCACAGTATGTTTTCTAATTTAGAGTGCAACATTTTACCTGAAGAAACATTGGCATAAGTGCCAACCATTTTGGATCCTGAGTGTTTCAGAACGATGATGCATGACGCAAGTTTCGTGATGTGACATCCAACTGCAACACCAATGGTTAATAAACCCGCTTTGTTTTTAATAATGTTAAGCGATCTGTTTTTATGTAAAATTTTGTTTAGCTGTGCTGAAATTGCTTTAATGTGATATTTAACAAATGAACCTATCAGAAAAATGCTTATTCTGAATATCCATTTCCATTTTTTAATTAAGTTAAACTGCTTGCAGATTTTATGGAAAAAATAAAACAAATTTGGATTTCAATTTTTAAATAGTGTATTATAATGACAGGATTGGCAGCTTTCTCATAGGCTTAATTGTATCTTACCTATTTTACTTGTAGCTACTTTACGTTTGTTTACATACACTTGTTATACAGTCGGTTATAAAAGCTGTTGAGAGCTTATGTTATTTGTATATGTCTTGCCGACTCAAAATAAAGCTTATCTTATCTTATCTTATCAAACACCGTTTATATGGCGTCTGCTCTGGATTAACACTTTTTGCAAATATATTCGAAGTGAACATTGGCAATAAGTTCTTAACCCTTTCAAGGCTACAGTGGAGAATCTGTTATTCTTTCCCGTTTAAACGCAAACGTACGCAAACGCAAAACACTAATATAGAGAAAAGAACAACTTTTGGACAATTCTGATACTTCTTGTTAATCTTGGTGGCAAACAGTTTGGAGCCTGATCAGACGCCGGGTTACCCGGCGTCTGATCTGGCTCCAAACTGTTTGCACTGGAAATAATAGTTTTAGCGTAAACGCGTTTATTGGGAAAGAATAACAGATTCTCCACTGTAATATGTATCGACTGTTTTAATCCCTTCTCCGCCATTATATTGTCTGCTGTTAATTAAACTATTATTTCAAATAAGATTTAAAATCATTTTAGCCGAAGCAATATTGATGTGAGCGGCAAACGTTTTGATCCTGATCAGACGCTGCGTAACGCAGCGTCTGATCAGGATCCAAACTGTTTGCAAAGTCGACATCAGTCGCCTTTCGTAATGAAATAATTAAATTGAAATATTTATGTTGTTTATTATCTGGGATTCCAGTAAACCTGACTGAAGTACAATGGTATATGGTTGCAATTACTTTCCTAGAAAATAAATGGTTGCCAATTACGCCCATAAAGAAAGCACGGTAACACCGCATGACAGGTTGATTAATTTCAATTAGGGTCCTATTACGTACAGTAGATCTATATATGCAATGGTATTAGCGTGTTATTTTCTTTCGTAGTATCATATATCAATATGGCATATATCTGATATTGGCTTACTATCTTGAATTGCATCTACAGTGGAGACAACGTTATTCTTTCCCAATAAACGCGTTTACGCTAAAACCATTATTTCAAATGCAAACAGTTTGGAGCCAGATCAGACGCCGGGTAACCCGGCGTCTGATCAGGCTCCAAACTGTTTGCCACCAAGATAAACATGAATTATCAGAATCATCCAAAAGGTGTACTTTTCTACGTTTTAGTGTTTTGCGTTTGCGTACGTTTGCGTTTAAACGGGAAAGAATAACAGATTCTCCACTGTATATATAACGTTGAACTGATTATACTAAAAGTTCAGAGAATATGAAATATAGAGGTTATCTTCTTTCAACATCCTTTAATCCATTAGCAGGCCAATGTGTTCTTTCTCAAGGAATCTGACAGACCAATGAACTCTTTTTTCTTCTTCACAAAACTACCTGAAAACGCATTTTTTCTATTCCTCTACATAAGGTACATAAGTAAATATTTTATTAATAGTGTTATATACAGGTGGCATCTTAACCCTTTCCCCCATAGAAGCGACTTTTAGCGTATTTGATTTATTCCTCCGTGGAAGAAAATAGTTTAATCAGTAATGAATATCTATTATAGGGAATATGTTTTATATTCTAGCACATGATAGCTTAAAGCAGGTTGAAAGTAAAGTAGAATGCGCCTTAGGGCGCATTCTGCTTTACTTTCAACCTGCTTTAAGAAGTCACCTATATCCAATAATATATATAGGCTATCAGGTAAAGCAAGAATAAAAAAACATATCATATTACTTTTACTTGCACCATTCATGAAGCTGACAATAATTCAGCATAATACTTATTTAACTTTTTTACCGTTGAAGTCGACAAAAGCCAACTTTGCACAGTTTTGTTCAAGAGCAGGATATTTATTTAAACTGTTCGACACTTGTATCGAAATTTCTGCCTTAAATCTTTGAAACGATATTTTACCTGGCCAGACTATTCGCAATTTGTTCGCAATTGACATCAACTGGAAAGAGCAGCTTCTCCCAAAACGAGGATTTGGTAACCATATACTTTGCTCATATCTATATCTGGAGATGGTCTTTAGAAGCTAATGTTTAGCTTGTTCGAAGCGATCGTTGCTGATGAAATCTACATTCTAAGAACCACACTTTGTTTGAAAACTAAGTAACAAAAGAAGAACATACAATGTACACCATAGTTAATTCGCATTTCGCATTGCATCGTGGTCTACACTTTATAAGAAGTCTTTTTGTTAAAGATTGATATCAAAGCTAGGGTAAAGGGGAAACATTGGCAGCAATACAAAAGAGACATAAATGATATAGGCGACATTGTCTCATTGATATTCTAGTCATGGTGTGGTACTTAGCTAATCTTATACAGTCGACCTTGATAACTCAAATATATTTATGTTGAATTAACACATTGCTCTGTAGACAGTCGATTTTCCTAGACGTAAGTATGCTTTAGTCGAACATACCTGTATTCCAAAGTTAAAACGTGACTTAACCTTGAAATACGGGTATCTCTGATATAAGCGAGTCTATGTCACCAAGACTCAAACGACTATCTGCAGCTACAGTTCCCCCGTTGCGTCTAATTGTGTTGTCAAGGCTTTCGATACATCATCAATGTCAATATAATGCAATCCAGTGAGGAATACGTTATTCTCACATAACTACCTCTGTTTTCTATAGCGAACAACGATGACGAATATCCTTATCTCCAACATGACTTTGATGACGTCACTATAACGTCACTATTTATAACGGCGTTTTGACGTCATCCGGGGTTCTTAAAAATGCATATTGTTTTTAAAATAACTTAAATCGGTGGTTATGTGATAAAAATAATCTGTCACTCGTCGATGTTTAAGACTAGTTGATCTCAAACTCGTCTAGAATAGAAAAAGTTATTAAGCTCGTCAATGCTCGCTTAATAACATTTCAATTCTAGACTCGTTTGAGATCAGCTTGTCTTAAACATCGACTCATGACAGATCCTATATTTCTTTTCCGTTTAAACGAAACTGAACTCGAAAGCAACACAATTAATTGACACGATGCAGATTTTGGGAAAAGTGCACTGTTTATTTCAGTTTGCGTTACAAACAGGTTGTAATCTGATCAGACGTCGATTTATTCAGTGCCTGGTCTGGCTCCAAACTGTTTGCAATACACTGAATGTTTTTAGCATTGTGGAAAATGCATACCTTCATTTCACTTGTATATTTATAGTAACAACAAAAAGCTAGACGTAGTTTGCAAATTCTATGTTGATTATTTTATACATTCACCGTTCCTTATATAGTTCGAATGTAATCGTATACACACCAAATAAGACTACATTTACACTGTCGACAGGATACTAGCAGAAGATACTTTAGCGTGATAAAGGTTATCGTTGATTGACTTAATCTTACCACTTCTCTGCCTTACCCCGAGTACAATGGTTATTGACAATAAACGCAATTTTTTGCTCGGACGAGCCTCTATAGAATGATAAGTTCTGAAAGGTGTGCGAGTCGAGCTCCCCCTACAAAAAATTAATTCTGTCATACGGGGTTTACATATGCTATCTAACGGAGCTTCAGTGGCTGAGCACGTCACTATCAGATAAACCGTGTAACAGCACTGAGTTAAACTCAGGACATGTGGGGATTTACACACCATATTTACTCACTTGTAATAAACATTCACCTATTGCATGTAGTCATAGCAGACGATGCATTATAAGACATGCACATTACAAAGTTCTTTAAGGTCTTGAAGCGCTGCAGGTTACTGCTGAATGCTTGGCAATAGTAATGCAGAAACTCCATAATTAGCTTTCTGCATTACTTTTGTTCTACATTAAACTGAAAGTCCGAGCCTGCAGTACTACAGTACTTTGACTATTTATCGCAGACGAAAATATTATTTAAACTTTGAGGATTTCGTATAAAAAGCATGCTACATTTCATGGCTGATATTATTTTGCAGTAGGTTACAATGAGCATGACAATTGATGTCATTTATTCGAACTTATACCTCATACGGCGCAAGGCCTCGCGTGAGCTTTATCCTTTACATACAGTCAATTTAAGAAACACAAAATTATACTAGATCTATGTACTGTGTGTTTATCTTTCATATTATATTGTAATCTGCTACCGTTCTAAATTAGAAATTGTCTAAAACTTTCATTTTAAAATAAGGTCATAATATTATCAAGTAGTTTGGATCCTGATGGCACTCCGATTAATTCGGCATCACGCATAATTCAAACTTTTGCACGGAAAGCACAATCTAGCCGGTAGCATAATTATAAATTGTTGATACTAACAAATGTCGTGTTTCATATCTTATATTGCTTTTTCAAAGTTATTGTCAACATTATAATGAATGTCTTCAAGCAAGAAATCCGACCACCGTACTATAGTATTACCTTCGGTTATAACAAATCATTGTAGTAGAAATGATATACATGTTCTTCATTTGTTTCCTTCTGTTACTTTCCATAAACATACAGGTGTTGAGACAGTTATGAACGAGAGAAACGTATTAACACATTCAACCCTAGCGACGAGTATACTCGTCATTAACAAAATGTGTACCTGTGAAGAGTACTCTTGTCCTATGCAAACAGTGTAGACCCTGATCAGGGTGCTCCTACAGGAGCCCTCTGATCAGGGTCTGCACTTTTTGTCATTTTGCAATAAATTCTTAAAATCAACCCTAAATAACAAAAATTGGACTAAACTTGATTGGAAATTCGAATTTCCAATTAAAAGTTTCAGGGGTGAATGAGTTAAGGCGTGCTAGTATGTGAACGAAACTAGTGCGAACGACCTAAGAAACTAGTGCGAACGACATAAGAACAGCGAATATGTGCTACATGTAGAAACTAACGAGTACATAGGAAGACGTTATCATTTCCTAATAAAACTCGTGTCAACTCGTGTCAACCACTAAACAGTTTGGAGCCTGATCAGAACTGTTTGACACCCATATTCAAACAAATCGCATACAACTTCAAAACCCGTTATTTCCTTTGTTTTATTGCATTGCATTTTTTCAAAGTTTCAATTTCCAAAAACGGAACCTAATAACGACTTCTTCAGTGTATAATTATGTCGTTTTATTTACGTAACTCACCCTTTCTATGAAGCATTCATATACGCTAACACGATTCAGTATGACAACGTGGCGACTAGAGCAAAGCCATTTTCTGCTCAAGATAATAGGGAGTTACCTCGAGTTTTCCAGCAGTTACTCTTTCTTGTCTGCATTCAATCATATGATGTGACTACATATAAAAACCGTCTCGACGAGACCATTCTTATGAGTAGTCACATCATAGGATTTGGTGCAGACATAGATTTTAGTTTTTGAAATACTCCCGTTATCTGGGTCCCTGGGGCCCGTTTCAAAAAACTTCGTACGACAAAAACGATCGTAAGTCAAAAAATTAAAATACATTTAATTCCTGATTTCTCTATTTAATCCTGTCTTGTGACATCTCTTTTGAATCGTCTTATCAGGACGATTCCAAAGAGATGTCACAAGACAGGATTAGATGGAGAAATGAATAATAATTGAGACTTTTATAATCTGACTTACGACCGTTTTTGTCGTACGAAGTCTTATGAAACGGCTCCCTGGTGTATGATGAGATCGTCTAACAGCTTGGATCCAAAAGCATCGTCTTGCAATAAGGCGTTTTACATTGTTGGGCCCGGTTAACCCTTTCATTATCACATTTATCGTGAGGATTTTACCCCTTCACCGCCCTTTTGTCGTCTGATTCACTATTGCTGTCTGCTATATCGTTCCAAAGTAAATTTAAAGGCAGTATGACTGAAGAAATTTCAAAACGAGTGTCAAACAGTTTGTATCCTGATCAGACGCCGCGTTACGCGGCATCTGATCAGGATCCAAACTGTTTGCAAACGCGCCTTTTGGCGCCATTTACAGTGAGGGAGTTAAAGGTTAATGGTTAAATTCAATTTTAGTTTTGTAATGTAATTTTCTCGTTCCTTGTATGCGATAAAATGTGGTAAACTTCCAGTACATAATGTAATTGCGTCTTTATAGAATTAACAAAAGTACTTGATATAAAATTGCTTTACTATTTCACAGACTTGCACCGGATTGTAATGCTTATTTTCCAAACAGTTTTGATCCTGATCAGACGCCGGGTAACGAGGCGTCTGATCGGGATCTAAACTGTTTGACATTCATTTCGATATTTCCTCAGTCAAGATAGAATTCAGTTCTCAATTTAAAATCTGAGAAATAACTGCTGACAATTGTTTAAAGCATATGACACTATGGCAGTAAGGGGTTCAATAAATTTTCGTTTATTAGTTTAAAACTTAAATTTCGACTCCAAGATTGGCGTTTGTCTTATCAATATTTAATTGCAAAAGCAAGTAGGAGACGTTACCATGGTAACGGTATTTGATTTATTTCCAAGGTAATATGTTTCACCTTAATCGGAGCTAAGCATGTTAGCTTAAACGCATAAACATTGTGATATGGGGTGAGTACAGAGAAGACGTTATTCTTTCCCGTTTAAACGAAACTATGCACAAAGGCAATGTAATGAAATGGAGAAAAAAATGTTCGAAAATTCTGATGTTTTCTTTTATAACTGAGTGTCAAACAATTTTGAACTTGATAAGATAACGGGTTATGAGGCATTTGTTCAGACACCAAACCGCTTGCAATGAACACAATTATTCAACGCGTTTAATGGGGAAAATACGTCTTCTGTCGTGTATCAATGTCTATCACTGTCATTATTCAGAAAGTATTACCAGGAGGAATAAACCGTTATTTAGTCTTCCGCTGATAGGTACAGTGGAAAAGACACTATTGTTTGTCAATAAACCCATTAATGCTAAAAACTATGATGCCCATTGCAAACAGTTTGGAGCCAGATCAGACGCCGGGTAACCCGGCGTCTGATCAGGCTCCAAACTGTTTGTCACTCAGATTAAAACAAATCGTTACATATTTCTAAAGAATGCATTTTCTACATTTTATTGTAATGCATTTGCGCTTTGTTTGATTTTAAATGGGAAAGAATAACCTCTTCACCATTGTACATGTACTTATCGAGTCTAATGGTGTCATAAATTCTTAACATAAAATGTTATGCAATAAACTATGCAAATACCAATTCCTGCTGATGGAATATATTATATTTACCCTTTCACAAATAGGATATAAGTCATTTCGTTTTTACTGCCAGGATAAAGTCAGCTTAATTCAATCATCTGCTTATATTTCGCAAATTTGTATTTTAGAAATTTGGACTGAAGACACGTCAATATTGGTGCCAAGTATTTATGAAGTTGATCAGACGCTAATTTACTCGTCGTTCGCTCAACTGCAAAACTATTTATTATTACTATTATTATACCAGATTTATATAGCGCTCTTTTCACACAGGGGTTGTGCGTTCAAAAGCGCTTTACATGAAATAACATAAATGTACCTACAGATCGAGAAAAGACAAAATAACTATAATTAGATCTGAAATAAAACATGAATAAACATACAGAAGACAACCCCAAAATGGCAACCACATTACTCCCATCAATCAGCAATGAATCGACCGGCTAAAGATTGCTGACTAATAGAAATAATAGCAGAGCGCCCAATGCAAGCCGCCTAATGTAACATAACTAGGAAAAATATCATGCGACCATAACTAAAAACTCTATAGAAGATCAATGACATGATTAAAAATGGTGAAAGCTGTCCAAGAATTATACCACAGACCCGCCAGCTGGTTTCAAAAGAGATCAGAGCCATATCCCTACCATCAAAGATCCACCAGACAGGCATTGGTCGACGCTACAACCCAGAACTAAAAATTAGACCCATAAAATATACAGAATGAACACAGCCCTGGGGTAGCAGTCATCTACCCTCTCCACCCCACACCCGCGGGACCTACATGTTCCATGGCTGAAATTACACTTTATAAAACATCAAGATAAGAAGCTGTCCCTGAGTTATACCGCAAACCCCAAGCCAGTTGGTTTCAAAGAGATCATGGGCAATCCCTACCATCAAGATCCACCAAACAGGCACGGACAAACGGTACAACTCCAGAACTCCCATTTAGACCCACAATATCCACAGCAAGAACATAGCCTATCCTAAGATAGCAGTCATCCATTTCCTAATGTGTTCTAATAATAAATATTAAAGAAGTGTGTTTTCAGACGTTTTTTGAAGACTGCAACCGAGCTCGCATCTCTGATGTCTGATGGTAGAGTGTTCCAGAGCTTTGGGGCTGCATGCATGAAACTTCTATCTCCAAACTTCACCAAACGACTTCTCGGTACAACCAGCGATACTGATTTACTTGCAGACCGCAACTCTCTTCGAGGTTTATACACGTCAAGCATACTGACAATGTACTTTGGAGAATCATTGCACATGGCTTTGTATGTGAGTGTCAGAATTTTGAATTCAATTCTGTGTTGAACTGGAAGCCAGTGAAGCTCCTGCAAGACTGGAGTGATGTGATTGTACCGGGGCGTCCTGGTAATGATGCGGGCTGCTGTATTTTGCACACGCTGTAGTTTTCGTAGTGAGTTTTGGGGAATCCCATATAGCAGTGAGTTGCAGTAGTCAATTTTCGATGTGACCAAAGAATTGACCAAAGTCTTTGTAGCTTCAGGGGAAAGGTACTGTCTAATATGACCTATTTGCCGCAGCTGTGCATAGCTAGATCTACACACAGTGTTAATGTGCTGTGTCATATCCATTTGGGAATCGAAGCTAGCACCAAGATTCTTCACACACAATGATGGTTTGATTTTAGAGCTTCCGACTTGAACATGAAAGTTTTCAGGTATGTTAACCTTTTTTGTGTGAAACAATATGACCTCTGTTTTGTCAGTGTTCAGCTTCAACATATTCTGATGCATCCATGAGACAATGTCTTTTAGACATCCTTCGACTTTTGAGAGGGCTAATTGTTGGCAAGATGTGTCTTTAGGCTTGAATGACAAGTATAACTGTGAATCATCTGCATAGAAATGATGATCCAGATGATGATTTCTGCAAATTGAGCCAACAGGTTTTGTGTACAAGATGTAGTTTTTCGGCCCCAGGACTGAACCCTGCGGCACACTATACTTCATTTGAACTGGGGCAGATAATTCTCCATCTACTGCGACTGTTTGGTAACGGTCATTAAGGTACGAAGTCATCCACTTTAGAGGGTTTCCAATAATTTTAAGGTCTTTTTCAAGGCGATTGAGTAATGTTTCATGATCAATTGTGTCAAATGCGGCTGATAGGTCAAGCATCACCAGAATTGTGATTTCGTTCTTATCAAGATACTGCAGGATGTCATTTTGAACCTTAAGAAGAGCAGTTTCTGTAGAGTGATGCTTACGATATGCTGACTGATGCTGCTTGTGCAGATTGTTTGTGGTCAAATGGGACTCAATGCGTTTGTCTACTACTTTTTCTAATACTTTAGAGAGAAATGGCAGATTTGATACTGGTCTGTAATTTTTAAGATCATTTGTATCGAGATCAGGTTTCTTCAAAAGTGGTCTTACATGGGACCTTTTGAATTCTTTTGGAACATACGCAGATTCCAGCGAAGAGTTCACAATTTTTGTCAACGATGGTAGGAGCTCGTCAAGGCATAACTTTAAGAGCCATGTAGGTATTGGGTCGAGTTCACAGGACTTACATGGGGATGCCTTGATGATTTCCCCAATTAATGGTTAAACAAATGCCAACATAATGAAACTAAAGAAATGTCCACTTTTCACAAGATTTTACACTGTGTAACTTGAACCTATTTAGAAGAAATATGGTAATTTTGTCATCCAAATCCAAAAATAACTACACCATAGGTATGGGAACAACTATGTTATTTAAAATAAACTAAACTTTCTCAATGACAAATTACCGTTTTTATTTTGGTAGGCCTGGTTACCATTCAGGTATCCGTTGAATGAAAACCGTATGATAATTGTGCTGCAAGGAACAGTAATATTCTGCTTTTATAACCACTTTTGATGAGAAGATATGTTTTAACCCCTTCACTGCTGTGACGTCATTAATTCTAAATAATTATCGAATGTTTAAAAACAAAATTAGGAAATGTGTGTCAGTCTGTCAGATAGTTTGGATCCTGATCAGACACCGCGTAAAGCGGCGTCTGATCAGGATTCAAGCTGTTTGGAACTCAGTTATATATTTCCTAAGTAAAAATACCTAAAACATAAATTTAGGGAATAAAAGCAGACGACAACCTACGGCGTTTGACCGGGATCCAAACTATTTACAAATAACCATTGTACCCAGGGCAATGCAGTGGAGATGTTAATATTTGTTACTAATGCCAAGTCAGTCAAGTCCTGACTTGACTTGACTTGTTACTAATGCATGTTTGCCGTTTTTGTTATGATACGATACCTTTATTACAGCGTTCCCTCTCTACAACGACACCCAATGGGAGACAATTATTGTGGGCGTTGTTCAGAGGGAGTCGTTACAGGGAGGGAAATTGGCTTACATCTGCAAACAGCTTGAATCCAGACCAGACGCCGCGTTACGCGGCGTCTGCTCTGGATTCAAGCTGTTTGTCACCCGTCATTATATTTATTCCATCAAAATGTAATTTTGAGAAAAACAGCAGACGACAATTTGAAGCAGACGATATTGCAGCAGTTAAAGTGTTAAACATTTTGTCTTGTTTGGGGAACAGCCGTAAGGATCGTTATAAGGAGGGAGCCGTTGTTGGGAGGGCCGTTGTAGGGAGGGAACACTGTATATTGTATTTTAAGTTCTTTATTTCTGAAAATACTTCGGCAATCAGCAGTTGTTATGATGAATGATTACACTTTTTATAAGTATAATTCCTTAACCCTTTCACTCCCAATGACGCTTAAAAGCGCGTTTGCAAACAGTTTGGATCATGATCAGACGCCGCGTAACGCGGCGTCTGATCAGGATCCAAACTGTTTGGCACTCATATCGATATGGTTCATGCAACCTTAAATCTAACTTTGAAACGTGTCTTGCAGGCAACCATACTGAAGCAGACGACAATAAAGTGGTGAAAGGGTAAAACTCTCCCTAATAATTTGACCATGAAAGGGTTAAATAATACAATTATACACTGTTTCACGAATGCCCGGTAAGGTTATTTAAAAAACAAACAGAGTAAAGGTTATTTTAAAACAAAAAAGAGTAGAATCGCAGTTTGTGTTTGAAACATGGAAAGACAAAGAGACACGAGGACAAAGGGCGACAAGAAAGTGCATAAAAAGCGTTACGTGAAAACATTATCAACGGAAATTTGAGATGACAAACCACTCTTGTATGTTTTTGGGTGGCGTCATTATTTGTGATAAACTTTTGAATGAAATATTCCTTGTTGATACCGTTACAACAATGACATGACTAGCATTCTCAAGTGCAACAGTTTTGCATCATCCCTTACGTTAATTCGTTTGACAGTGGAAATAATAAAAAATAGGTTGCCCTTAAAGGATATGAGATCGAGAAGGGGATCTATCTCCATTTGACCTAGCATTCAAAATCACAATACGACAAACTCTCAAAATACCATCAAACATTATTTTTCTGTTCAAATTATGGGTTGTGCAATATTGATATGCTTTTTCAAGTTTTCCACCGACACGTTTAGAATATTTGCAAGTGATTTGAATGAAGGATGTATGAAAGGTACATTTGTAATAGTATTAGAAGACTACATTTGTAGTATCAGAGGTGATTTGTACGGAAGCTTATACGGACCCCTTATGTGTAATAATATTATAATTAGATATTTTATATGCAGTTATAACAAAATTGATATTTATCTTTATCGAAATTTACAATTTTATATATGTGCAATACATAAAAGCTAATGGTTTTAGCAGCTATATGATAATAATAGTTATGCAAATAACTTTAAATCAATTAGAAATAGGCATTAAGATATAAACTTGGAATTTATACCATTTAAAACATATCTTTTTGTATGTTTCTAAGTAATAATAAATGTAAAAGGCTAAAAAAGAACACATTGTATATTAACCAGAATAAGTTCATTTTCTATACTACATGAACTTAAGTATGTACAGCGTTCCCTCTCTACAACGGCCCTCCTTATAACGACTCCCTCCTTACAACGACATTTATCGCTGTTCCCACGAAAATTATGTTTTATGCTTGCACTGATGCATTATCATATACATAAAATTGTTGTCTGCTGTTTATCTTACATAACTGACATTTTGACAGGAAAAAACATAATGACAAATGACAAACAGGTTGAATCCAGATCAGACGCCGCGTAACGCGGCGTCTGATCTGGATTCGAGCTGTTTGCAAATGTTAACCAAGATCCCTCCCTATAACGACTCCCTCCGAACAACGCACATATTTGTTGTCTCCCATTTGGTGTCGTTGTAGAGAGGGAGCACTGTATTTCATTTTACTTAAAGACTAGATTGCTGAATATATCTTCGCAACATATAATAAATCGAAAGTAGTGATTTATATTAAATACATAGTGTCCTTTTAATGAGACTATTCGAGTAATATTTACCCTTTGAACCCTAGTCCCGCAAATAGGCGTTCTTTTTAAACAGTGTACGTGTGAATAGTACAATTTTCCTGTGCAAACAGTGAAGACACAGATCAGAGGGCTCCAAAAGGAGCCATCTGATCAGGGTCTTCACTGTTTGTCATAAAACCAAACATTGCCAAAAGCAACCCTTAAAAGTCAGAAATGAACTTAAATAAAATGGAAACTTGAATTGTCCATTTAAAGTTTCAGGGAGGAAAGAGTTAATGTATTTCAGTAAAACTGAAGTATTGATATTTCAATGCTAAATATAAGAGAGCACAAACTGATTTGTTATGTAGTATCCACCGCATATCAATATTGTTTTGAAGCATTTTATATCATAAAACTGCGTGGTATTTTTACACATTCATTGTATATACAATGGGGTCTGTTTAAGCTTCCGTAGATTTGAAATAAGACATATTTCTGAAAGGATAAAATACGCTTTTATGGATGAAAATGCTATACAACAACGGTATATAACAGAAAAACATAGATATGATTAAGACATAAATTTCGCATTTTGTCATTGTGATATCCTTTCAAAAGTAGATGTTCCATGTCACCTATTTCAACGGAAGCAGCTAATATTGTATTTCGATAACCTATAAAAGGAATTTCTAAACGTCATTTAGCCTTTCTTTTCATATCATCTAGTCTAGACATCTCGTTTAGGGACAACTAGAGACCAGACGCAAGTGTCTATATCATTTATTTTTTAAGTTACTTTACAAGAAATAACAAATACATGTACTGTACCCCTTAGGCTGTTTTTACGTTTGAAGACACATGCAATTTAAAGCAAGTTTAAATTAAAACAGAATGCGCCTTAACCCTTTCATGATCAAATTATTCGGGAGAGTTCTACCCCCTCACAGCTTTATTGTCGTCTGCTTCAGTATTGTTGTCTGCAAGACACGTTTCAAACTTATAAATGTCAGGTTGTATGACTAAATAAATATCGATAAGAGTGTCAAACAGTTTGGGTCCTTATCAGACGCCGCGTTACGCGGCGTCTGATTAGGGCACAAACTGTTTGCAAACACGCTTCACGCGCTTTGCAGCGTCATTGAGAGTGAAAGGGTTAATGCGCATTTTGCTTTATTTTCAGCATGCTTTAAGCTACCTTATATACGGTACATATTCATGATTGTATAATTTGGAACAATTTTCTTCAGTGGAGGAATAAATTAAAGACGTAAAAATGTATACTGATATGGGAAAGGGTTAACAGCGAGGACAATTTTATTTTGTTCACTTACTGCTGTAATATCGTCTGCTTAAAGTTGTCGGCTGCTGAATTTCTCAAAGTAACACATCGGACATTTTGATAGAAAAAAACTTGATGACGAGTGACAAACAACTTGAATCCAGATCAGACGCTGCGCTGCGGATCTGGATCTGGATTCAAACTTTTTGCAAACGTAAACCAATTTCCCTCCTTGTAACTACTCCCTCCGAACAACGCACATTTTTTTGTTTCCCTTTGGGTATCGTTGTAGATAGGGAGCGCTGTATATCTGGAAGCGCCTGTTTTAACGCGAAGGTTGAATCACTGCACGTGGAGTTTAATAGACGAATTTGTGTTACATGAAATCAATTCGTATGATCATAATTTTTTGATGAGAATAAATCATTACTGGCATAAATTCCGTGTGAATATCACTATAGTTGCTGTGGTGACTGTTTCTTAATTAGATTATGAACCTCCCAAAGTCTATCAGTCACTTCGGAATCAATTACAACAAAATATTAACCAGGTGACAGCTTAAAGTCCCTGTATTTACAGAGTTGCCCTTCTTTCCATTCACAAGGGAGGTTCTTTTAATCGTGCAACACGAATAAATTTAAAAATAAATTAAAAAAACGAATTTCTTAGATAAAACCGCTTTTTGTGAAAGAATCACGACCCATGTAATTCAAACGGGATCCCAAACAACCGTTTTATGCAGGTTTTCCAAAAACACAATGCGGCTTTAATGCAGGATCAAAGTACAGTAAACGCTGTCTATTACGACCACTATAGTGTACCAATTATTAGGTTTTTACGACAGGTGACAGCTTAGGAGCTTTCTGTTTTACTGACACCTTGCTTTAAGCTGTCCCCTGTATTTTATACAATCAATTAGCCTTCGTTCTAGTGGTCGTAATAGAGAGATTTTACTGTAACAAAGTGTCTGAAGGATGTTTTAGATATAGTTCCATATTTCTTTAAGCTGCCACCTATCTGAACATCACCAGCTAAGAAAAATAAATTTACTCTTGTTTTGAAATAGGTAATGAGGTCAAGAAGGAAATGGCTTTATAGTGTGTATGCAACAGACACTAAGTGTAATTTCCAAGAAAAAGTATTGGGGTATGGATGCTCCACTGACTTTTTCGGCGGAGCCGTATGGGATTGTATTGGTCCCAATGATGTTTATTTATAGCTAAACGGTGATAGCTTTATTAATGCAAAAATCCATATCTGATGAAAAGTGGGCTTAATCTCGGAGTAAATGAACCTACTCCCATTCTGAAAATTTAATCCTAGACTAAGTATTGTTATTATGGCTTGATGTATCAAAAATGCTTATTCGTTCATTGTCTTAAACCGGAAACCACAAGTTGAGATTTGGTGATTTCGTACACTCGCTTTGTCGTACCCTATATTTTTTTTATCTCTTTTGGCCATTTCGTGCCCTTTGTTTTCCACAGCCATCTACATCATTACTTCCATATCGCATTCCGCCGAATATCTTTTTTAAAGATAATTCTTGTTACATTTCCAGTTTGTTGTATATTACCATTCTAGCGGCGGATATGTGCCACAGTGCTTTCCTTTGCAAACAGTAACGCGGCGTCTCATCAGTCTCCAAACTGTTTGGCACCTTGACCCTGTCTTAAAAAATAAATCTACATCATTCACATTTCAGAACAGTAGCAGACGACAATTATCTTTGCAGACGCAAAACATTAGATATATACATATTACACGCTGACAGTGCGATACAGAGTGATGTATTCAGCTCTAGACGTGTTTTTTTTTCGGAAATAGCGCCTTGGCGCGATCTGATCGGTTGTTTCCGGAAAAACGCAGAATATAGCACACTGTAGCGCACTGCTAACTGGTGATGTGTTTATTATATGTCTTGAATACACATCAAAAACAACTGAATAGTTTTTTAAATCATTTTATATACAGAAACATTAGTTATTTGAAGCAGAACAAGAATTATTGTATGCCACAAAGAATAACACGGAACTTGTACATGTACGTAATTGACATCACGCTAAATCGCAAACGAGGCTGGTGTAAAATACAAGGTGGCTGATACAATGTGGCTGATACAAACTCTTGTATTTTACTGTGCAGATGCACATGGAAGCGTTCGAAATCATAAGAAGGCATATACAATTGTTATCACACAAGGCCAGGTACCGAAGCTGTTACCGTACACGATTAACTAGTTATCTGATGAATAATAAACACCATTTTGTCGTAATCATGAGGTGTTATTATAACTGTTTTTGCCAATGACAAATTTTAATCTGCACATTAAAGTCACAGATGACGTCTTTCAATGGCGTTTCTATTGAATATGATTCATTTAACTCTACGTGATGCTCGAAAAACAGAATACACAAAGAATACCGTGAGAAAATTTGATTTATTGTACAGCGGAAGACACTATTGAGTGCGCTGTTCAGAGGGAGTCGTTATAGGGAGGGGTATTTGTAAACAGCTTGAATCCAGACCAGATGCCGCATAAAGCGGTGTCTGGTCTGGATTCAAGCTGTTTGTCATTCGTCATTAAGTTTTTTCGGTAAAATGTCCATTATATAACTTTCAGAAAAACAGCAGACGACAATTTTAAGCTGATGACACTGCAGTCGTAAATAGGTTAGACATACTTGTCCTTTTTAAGGAACTGCGACAAGGGTGGTTGTCAGGAGGGAGTCATTGTTGGTGGCCGCTGTAGAGAGGGAACACTGTATTGCAAAAACGTGTAAACCAGCGCTGACGCTGTGTCATTTAACCCATTACCCCATAGAAGCGCCTTTTAGCGGATATGATTTATTCCTCCGCTGAAGAAAATAGTTCCAATTTAATCAGTTATAAATATATAGAATAGGAAATATTTTCTATATTCAAGCACATGGAAGCTTTAAGCAGGCTGAAAGTAAAGCAGAATGCGCCTTATGGCGCATTCTGCTTTACTTTCAACCTGCTTGAAGTGGTCACCAACCTTCAATGCTAGAAATAGGCTATCAGGTAAAGGGTTAAGTCTACACTGTTTGACATACACTAGCATTTTAGGTATTCACTGCCTTACCCGGAGTACAACATTTATTTACAAACAGCTTGTTTCCTAATCCGACGCCGCGTTACGCGTCGTCTGATCAGAGTTCAAAGCTATTTGGCACTCGGGAATATGTTTGCTAAGTTAAAATACCTAAAACATTAATTTGGGAAATAAATGCAGACGGCATTTCTTTTAAAGCTGATGACGTCATTAAAGTGAAGGGTCAACATCTTTTGGATACACAACGGTTGTAGCGGTGAACGATTTTGATCAAACACCGATAATAAGATTTTACAGCCGAACTTCGATATCTCGAACTCGCTAAACTCGATTTATCCGATATTTCGAAACATGAATTTGCCTTATTTCAAGCTTGGTTTAAGCATACCCATGTTTCAAAGTTAAAACGCGACTTACGTACGTGTATGTTTGACTTAACTGAGTTCGAGATATCGACGTTCGACTGTAGTTTGTCTTTGTCTACACTGTATACTGTAATACAGTATTCTGGTCTCTCATTGCGTAGGATTACATTACATACATGTACACTAGGAAGAAATCAAAGACGCTTGACAGTTTGTTATTCTAAGAAATCATCTTGAAGTTTTATTTCGACAGACAGATCATAAAACATTATAAGGTATAATTCATAACAGATGTAATATTTCTGCAGTATATGTAAGAAGTTGATTTGTCATTTCCGCAAACAAAGACAGTACATTCCAGGGAGGAATGCCAGAGAATAGAATATCAATCAAATATGCACTTAAAAGATACAGTTCTCCCCAACCAGTATGGCCATCCCTACAACGATTCCCTTCTTACAACGACGTTTGTCGAAGTTTCCTGAACAAAACCATCGAACGCTTTTACTGCTGCAATATCGTCTGCTTAAAATTGTCGTCTGCGGTTTCATCTAAAGTTACATAATGGACATTTTGACAGACAAAAACGCTTAGTGACGCATGACAAAAAGCTTGAGTCCAGAGCGTTTCGCGGCGTCTGATCTGGATTCAAGCTATGAAAATGAAGCCAATTTCCCTCCCTATAACGTATCCCTTCAAACAACGCACACACTATTTGTCTCCCATCGGGTGTCGTTGTAGGGAGGGAGCACTGTAGAAGCAAACGCAATTTTGTGTTCTTAACATTGATCAGTTTCGGTAATGACCATACAGTGGAGAATCTGTTATTCTTTCCAGTTTAAACGCAAACGTATGCAAACGCAAAGCACTAAAACGTAGAAAAGAACAACTTTTGGACAATTCTGATATTTCATGTTTATCTTGGTGGCAAACAGTCTGGAGCCTGATCAGACGCCGGGTTACCCGGCGTCTGAGCTGGCTCCAAACTGTTTGTACTGCAAATAATAGTTTTACCGTAAACGCGTTAATTGGGAAAGAATAACACATTCTCCACTGTACCTATCTGTGTTCACGATCTAGCTGCATTTCCACCCCGGCAGTTAAACATGCACAACCCTTTTACTTTTATTATTAAGGTATATTGACGCCTTTTTGGAGCTGTTTGGTCAGGGTCTGCACTGTTTCTATTAGATCTGGCCGATTTAGCTTTATACTGAATTAACTAGTTGACAACTGTTTTGAACATCAGAACTGAGTGAACCCTTTCACTCTCAATGACGTCATAAAGCGCCTTTGCAAACAGTTATGGTCCTGATCAGACGCCGCGTAATGCGGCGTCTGATCAGGTTCAAAATTGTTTGCCACTTGTTTTGACATTACATTAGTTAAAATGCCTTTAATATAACTTTAAAACGATATTGCAGACAACAATAACGAAGCAGACAACCAAAATTTTTAATGGCGATGAAGGGGTAAAAACCTCACGATAAATTTTATCAGGAAATGGATGGTTAAAGCGATTTTAGCCGCTAGTTCGGTAGCGTAATTTTCAGGCATTGAACTGCGCTTTCCTGCACGGGCAAGTGTTATGACCAGAAAAAAGATAAAAGAAAAAAACAACAACAAAAACATAAATATAATCCATACATGAATAGCACATATTATTTTATTATACTGCAAAGTAAATTCCTTACTTTTCATTGGTCAACGAGCCGTAGACATAATCCCATGTACCCTGTGAGCTGACAGGGTACTTGGAAATGCAGCTGTTTTCAATGGCTGACAGGTCCCTGAGGCTTGCTTTGCAGAATAAAAGATGGCCGATTGCTCGACAGGATTGAGTGCATTCAATCGTACATCCACCGTTTTAAGTCCATTTCGGCTAAGAACCAATCGGTGTTTGGATCTTTCAACCGTCGCATTATTTCTGGGAAAGTTTGACGTCGAAATATACGAGTATGCACATTTTTCTAATGAATAACAACTTCAGAAACATGACGTCATTACGCTCAACGTTATCTGCTTTGGCGCGATTTTGTTATAATTTACTACGAGCGCTGTGCATGACAAATTCCTAAATATTTCGTTTGAACAGTGAAAACTTTGCAGTATAATAAATTCGTTATACAGTTTCTTCACAGTGTACATGGGGATTTCTTCCCGGCTGGTAAAATCATGTAACCCTCGCCTAACGGCTCGGGCAACATGATTTACCTCAGCCGGGAAGAAATCCCCATGTACACTGTGAAGAAACTGTATAACTAATAATTGTTTTGTCTTCGAAATTACATATTTGATGGCACCTGGCTCAATAGGAAGTGTCTGATGAAATATGTCTATAAACTGCTAAAGTAATTTCTAAATGTCATTTTATTCTCATTTTACATGCCATTTAGTCTAGACACCTCGTTTAGGGACTACTAGAAAACAAACTGCAAAACAATTGTCTACATCATTTATTTATAAGTTACTTAAATAGTGGATGCAGTGGTATTCTGTTCCGTTTTAAACGCAAACACAATGCAGATTTTTTTTTTTAAATTGGATTTATTTTTTACTCGTGATTAAAACGAACGTGTTAAACATGCTGATTCCTATAATCAGGCCCTAAGGTATTCGGCGTCTGATCAGACTACAAAATATACGAAACACACCATTACTTTTACATGCGTTGTCAAGGTAACGAATTACCCCAATATTAAAATGCTGAACACGTGTTCTTTAAAATTCATTTTCGTTTTCAACATATTTTCTTAAACAATGTGATAGTCTACTGTTCTGAAAGTGTTTTTCCTTTCCCAATATTTTTTGAAAATACACTCAAGCAGTTTGGATCCTGGTCAGACGCCTCGTTACGCGGCGTCTGACCAGAATCCAAACTTACATGCAAAGAGGTTTCTCTGCTCTGGATCAGGCATGGGTATTTATGTTCTTTTACTCAGAGCACTGAAGTTTTTCCTTTACCTTAGAAGTTTCGGAGACGTCACATCCCTTTCAACGGCAAGACTGTATCGGCTTGGCCATGTGACCGGTAAGTGGTCACGTGAAACGAGGAGACTGCAGTACACTCGCGGTAGCTCCCTCGTCCCTGTTGAGTGTTTGTCTTCGCTGTTTTATTTCAATAACTTCATATACTTTACGTCCAAAAGTTGTCTTCTGAAGTCAATACGTTTGTGTTTTCCGGTTTGATCTTCTGGCATGTTGTCTCACAATGTTCATGTATGACTGATGAAATGTTGCCTTAATTATGTTCCTATACTCTAGTGCCTAATTGTCTCGCTGTGTCGCCCACGTAATCATTTTTGCAAGTTTTACACTTATATCATAAATCACCGGTCACGTGATCTAAGCCAGTACAGCCTTGCCGATAAATGGGATGTGACATCTCCGAAAATTCCAAGGTAAAGGTTTAGACCCTGCTTAGAGGAACCTTTTGCAACCCTCTGATCAGGTTCTGCATCATGTGTCATTTTGTAATATATTGCAAACCCTAAAAAAACTAAATAATAAAAATTGGACAAAAATTAAATTTAAACTGGATGTTTTCATTTGAAGTTACGGGATGGGCGAAATGAAACGAACCATTATGTTACTCTAAGCGCACCTCGATAGTACTTTTAAAGTTTAACATGTTTCAATTAAAGACAAGAATTAACAAGGCTTCCAATACTGCGATAATATCTTTGAAAGTGATATGCATTGATTTAAGAAACCATGTAGTATTGTTTTCAGGTCTGAAAGTACAACTGAGCTTGTCTAAATTCATATAAATGTTTCAACTAGTAAGACATTATCTCAATTAAATATTTACATTTTATGTTTTACGTGGTTTTTATTTATAAGCTCACTAATTGTTCCACCATTTTTATGTTGACTTGTTCAAATCAAATATTCCCCTCTTGCCAAATGATCATGGCCTGCACTGCTCTGTCTGCGAACGCCTGTTGACCGGTGTTTTTAAACGGTTTAAATATTTGAAAATAGTCTTTCTGCGTCTACAATTTCACCCTCTCACCCGAGTACAATAGTTATTTGCAAACATTTTGGTTATTGGTCGTGATGCGGCGTCTGTTTGACACTCAATTTAATACTTCTTTAGTCAAACTATCTGAAAAGAATTTGAGAAAAAAGCAGACGACAATTATTTAATCTTGACGTCATTGCAGTGAAGGGGTAAAATACAAGTCAAGTTCGTTCGTTTGACATCCGTTGCAGACAACAAAGTGAAATATGTTAACAATATGATATAAGAAAGGTTAAATAGAGCATTTCTTTATAATAAATAGACGTCTTTTGAAAAGTTGATGCCCTTACGGCGATTCGGTGATGCCGAAGATGTAATGTTATTGGAATGTTTCGTGGAAACAGGTGGCAAGTCGTAATTGGCATGCCTTGCGGTCAAATGTCTGTTTATAGACAATGTTATTGGTGTAGAAAAGTTATCAGCTAATTACCCTCTTGTTGTCCTCCTCCACCACGCGATGAGACAAACGTTAACTCTTTGCATGCTGGGTAATTTTTTCGTCTGCAACAATTGTCGTCTGCAACTGTTCTAAAATTAGAATTTTCCAAATTTCTTTTAAATTCAGGGTCAGAATGGCAAACAGTTTGGATCCTGATGAGACGCCGCGTGTCGCGGCGTCTCATCTGGATCCAAACTGTTTGCAAAGGTAATAACTGTGGCAGATATATCCGCCGCTAGCATGCAATGAGTTAAAGCATTATGTAGTCACGAGTGTGTTTATAAATCACATCCAGCACACTTTTATTAAACCTTTGCATGAAAATCTATACAAACTGCAGGTTAAGGTTGACATCGACAGAAGACTGTATAATATGTACACTGCAGATATAAGCAGTTTACACATTGAATATAGAAACTAAAAAATATTGTATATAGAAGCAGTATACACATTACATGAAGAAGCCGTATGAATATTTTATATATAATTTAGTAAACTTTGTAAATAGAATTAATTGTTTGCAACAAATTGTGTATATATATTGTAAGCACACTGTATATAGAAACAGTATACACATTGTATATAGAAACAGGTTACGCATTGTGTATAGAAACGCTAAACATATTGTTTGTAGAAAATCTATATATATTGTACATTGTATATAGAAACAGTTTACACATTGTATATAGAAACAGCATACATTGTGTATATAGAAACAGTATACATATTGTATATGGAAATAGTTAATATACTGCATATAGAAACATCATACATATTGTATATAGAAACAGTATACTAGTACATATTATTTAGGAAACCTGTATACTAATCACCTACATAAGTGTATACTTATTGTGTATAAAAAACAGCTTACATATTGCATAAGAATTGCACATAGAAACAAAGTACATATTTTTATAAAGAAACAGTATACATATTAGTTAAAGGAACAGTATACGCATTGCAAATATAAACAGTATACACATTGAATATAGAAACAGTCTACACTTTGCATTGTTATAGAAACAGTAGACACGCTTCATATTTAAACAATAAACAAAGTGTGTATAGACACAGCACTCGTAATGTTTATAGAAACAGTAGCCACATTGCATACATAAAATGTTTTAAAATCGCTAAAGAAACAACTTACATGTTACATAAAGAAAATGCATATAGAAATAATACACACATTGTATATAGAAACAGTATAAACCTCTTTATAGAAACGGTATACATGTACGCATTGCATATAGAAACATTATATTTGTTCAGAAAGGAAACTGGTAATATACAATCACTACTACATGTATGTAGCAGTTGTGAAATAGGTTCTTTCAAAGGTTCTAGAAAGCTTTTCGTTGTTCGGTATAATATAATGAATTCGAAACAGTCACACTGAAATCACTATGTTTTCAATTTAAATAAAGTCAACAACAGAAAAATGATACATTTTTTAATCATTGTCTATTCTATATAGAGCATCTTATAATTTTGTAATACCTTAATACACGAGCCGTAATAATTTTTGTGTTGCCGCTACAAGAAATGTCCCCTTTTTTATCGCATGGCTCCTGGGACTATGTTACCAAGTCTTATCCAATTATAACCCACGCGTAACGATTAAGATCCTTCAAAAACCATTGGGTTTAATTTTGACAATGGCATTTTGGGAATACAAGTAAAAAGTAGGACGTGACGTGTGTGGGTGATTAACTTGTGTGATGGAATTCTAACATGATTTAGACTCTACAGAGTAAAGATACGGCTTAGTCTTCACGAGGTTACAGTAGAGAAGACATTATTATGTCCCGTTTAAACGCAGCTAAACGCACACGCAATGCAATAAAACTAAGAAAATCGCATTGTTTGAAATTTCTAACATTTGGAGCCTCGTCAGATACTGGGTTACCCAAGTTCTTTGATATGTTTTAGCATTAACACGTTTATTAGAAAAGAATACAGTAAAACCTCTCTATTACGACCACTAAAGTGTGTTAATTATTATGTGTTTAAGATATATGAAGGTTTAAAACGCAATGTGATAGTGGAACAGAAAGCTCCGATAGTAACACATTTAGGGCATTTTATTTATTCCTCCATTCCAGAAATTGGTTCCAATATTCACAGTTTTAAACATGTTCTAAAAGAAATATTTTTTTATCCTAGTAGATGGTAGTTTAAAGAAGGCTGAAAGTAAAGCAGAATGCGTCTGCATTAAGTTTCATCTGTCTTCAAAATTTGAAACAGACTGTAGGGTAAAGAGTTAAAGTGCATGCATATAAAATAATGAACCATCAAAGCAATACCATTTTATTTATGCTTTTCGGTGGATAACCGGAAAATAGCAGTGGAGTGTCACTTGGTAATCCACTGCAGTGGATTATCACCAATCGCCGTTTTCCCCGTAGGGCTCCCCAAAAATCGTAGTCAATCGTGTCTTATCGTTAAATTCCGGCAGTCCGATTTGTCGCGAACAACTCAACGGAAGAACACGAATCCAAAATCGAGAGCAACGACGTAATTCGGATGACGTCAAATCAATAAATAAGTGACGTCATCGTACGGGAAACTGTTTCGTTAATGTGTTCGATGTAAACTTGGGGCTCAACACGGGGTAAATCATGTACTTTCGCTTTCACAATTGTTGAACAATTTCGTTTAAAAAGTGGCTTAAAAGCATAAATAAATAGAATAATTGTATTTTTTCAGTATAAGATCGAATTTAATCCATTTCGTGAACATCAGACTGTTATATTTTCACTCGTGGCTTTACTGAAAAAAACAATTATCCTCTATGTATTGCATTGATGGCTCATTATTTTATATGCATGCAGTTTAACTCTTTACCCATAGGAGCTTTCTATATAGGATTTTTTTTATTACCAAACCTGTTCAGACGCCAATTAACACGGTGTCTTATCGTGCCTCAAACTCTTTGCTATGAACACAAGTTCTGGAAGAGCAACGTACGGCGCTATATGTTACAAATAGCTCATTTCGGCACGAGATACTCATAAATAGTTGCGCCCTAGAGACCAATAAAAAGAAGTGTGTTAATACAAGTTTTCTCAATGAGAAAACTTCCTTCAAGGAATCCAGTGCAAGAATAGTTAGAGAAGACGTTGTTCTTTCCCAATAAATGCGTTTGTACTAGAACATTTACACGTAATTTCCATTAGAAACAGTTTGGAGCCAGACCAACGGTCAGGAAACCCGGCGTTTTTCAAGGTTCAATCATATTTGTCATTCAAATTGCAACAAATCGTCAGTATTTGTTTTATTTGGACAGAATAACGTATTTTCCAATGTTTCTCCTGATTGGTACAGTGCTGTGCTCGATTCAAAACTGCTTACCTTTCATGTTAAAATGGTAAAATTATTCATTTTTGCAGGATAAGCTTTCATTTCACTGGCTTAAAATCCGATACATTGGAAGCATTAAAAAGTCATTTCTATGAGATTATATAAAGACGTCAAAATGGGATACAATTGGCAATAGGGTTGACTAACCTAGTCGTATGAACGCCCGGAATGTCGGACAAGGACACAAGGACACAACAGTTCAAGTATTTCTAGATTATGTTATAGCATGATGATTTATCGTCTGCTTCAAATGTATGGTCTGCGAAAAAATATAAAAAGAAGTGTTTTAGTTGTTTAAACTGAAGAAAAGTTGAATAGGAGTGCCAAACAGTTTGAATCCATATTAGACGCCGCGTAATGCGGCGTCTAATATGGATTCAAACTGTTTGCAAAAGCTTCATGGTCGCGATTAGTATGTTAGGGTAAAATTATCAAAAAACGATAGAAAATCCTACATAATGCTACGAGTAAATGTCGTAGTAAACACAGTAAGGAAAATCATATTAGTTCCAATGTAACCCATTCAATGCCATGACGTCATCTGTTTTAAACAATTGTCGTCTGTTTTATTTATAAAATCTATCTTTAAGGTATTTTGACATCAGAAATATTGCAATGATTGTCAAAATGTTTGCAAACACACGCTGTACTAGGAGAAATGCAGTGAAGGGGTTAAATAAAACATGATGTAACAAACGAAAATTGCACCTTCTCGAAAATGTTGTTTACAACGGACATCAGCCATTGCAATACAAGACGCGTCTGATAAAAAAAACCATATCGCTTCCCAATGCACAGTGAAACTTCTCTATTACGATCACTGAAATAAGGCTTATTGATTGTATCAAATACAGATGACAGCTTAAAGCAAGGTGACAGTAAAACAGAAGGAGCTTTCTGATTTACTATCATCTTGCTTTAAGCGGCCATCTGTCGCAAACACCGAATAATTTACACAATTTAGTTGTCGTAATAGAGAGGTGTTCCTGCGTTATCCTTCTCGCGTGTCTGTAGTGTCATATCTGATTTTACCTTTGGAAGTCAATGTCTCCTATTGGGACTTGTCCAGAGTTCAGCACCATTAGTATCATTTCAGCTCGTTGATATAACTCCATCGAGGATTAGTTCGAAAAACAGAATAAACATTTTCAACATTTCTAAGCTCTTGTATGAATATACCTGGGACAGGTTTTAAGTAACAGTGTCATTGTCTCTTGTCTTCATTTCAAAGAGTTTGGATATAACCGAACACGGGGGTTCAGTAAAAACAGAACGTTATTTTCTCCTCCATAAACGCGCCTATATTAATGATATCTTCTATCCACTGCAATAAGTTGGAGCCAGATCAAACGCCGTGTAACCCGTTGTCTGGTTAGGCGCCAACCATTTGCCACTCATGTTTAAAAACAATCGCTTTAAGTTTCCAAACATTGTCTTGTTAACATTTTATGGTGATGCGTTTGCGTTCCGAATGGGTTTTAACCCTTTTACTCTCAATGAAGCGCGTTTGCAAAAAGTTTGGGTCCTGATCAGACGCCGCGTAACGCGGCGTCTGATCAGGACCGAAACTGTTTGACACTCTTATCGAATTATTTTAAGTCATACAATCTTTATTCTAACTTTGAAACTTGTCTTGCAGACAACAATAATGTAAAAGACGACAATGAAACGGTGATGGGGTAAAACACTCGCGGACAATTTAACAGTGAAAGGGTTGATTTGAAAGAATAGCGTCTTCTCCACTGCATAATTTATATCGTTTACATGCTCTATCACAACCATAGTCAACTAGAATCGGTTTGGCAAACAGTTTGGACTCGGCTTGCATCTTTGAAAATAGATTTTTAATATTTCCTTAGTCCAGATTATGTTCTGGTCAAGTCGAGGTTGGGTGGTATATACGGCATGGACTGGGAAATAGTCCAAGTTACCGCTCATTCTAGTTAATCGTGTTGATGCTAGATGAAACGTTCAAATCTGGTAAACCTCGAACGAACGGATGTATGGACAGTTCAATTACTATACCCCCCCCCCCCCCCCCCACACACACACACACACACACACCGCATTATTAGGCGCCGGGCGTATGAATACACAGGTGACTATTTGAAGATCACGGTGTGTCATTGACTGGATTGTGTAAATTTCATTATCTGCAGAGGCATGTTTGTAAGGTCTTTCTCCTATAGAAGCGTCTTTTGGCGGATTTAGTTTATTTCTCCACTGAAGAAATTAGTTCCAATTTAAACAGTCGTGTCTATGTACTACAAGAAATATTTTATATATCCTAGCAAAATGTGGCTTAAAACAGGCTGAAATAATACAGACAGAACATTTGATACATCTCGTACATGTAATACAAGGGCAACTATAGCATTCAAGTAAAAGTTCATTATAATGTTTTCCCTATTAACTCATTGGGCCCTAGTGACGAATATATGCGTCCTTTACCAAGGGTGTACCTGTGAAGAGTACACGTGTTCTATGCAAACAGTGAGCCCTCTGATCAGGGTCTTCACTGTTTGTCATTTTGTAATATATTATAAAAAAACAACCCTAAATAGTCGAAAATGGACCAGGCTTTATTGCAAACAGGAATTGTTCATTGGAAGATTCAGGGGATAATAAGTTAACCCATTAACCCATAACTTGAAAATGTATCGAATGCTTTTGGGCTGGTTTTTTTTCGATTATAGTTTGGCCCAGTACTTTCCATCCGAAATAAAATATTAATATGAATTAAAATACATTTCTCTTAACATTCTGCACTCTACGGGAAAATGCGTCCTAACTATTGCAAACAGTTTCCATCCAGATGAGGCGTCGAGTAATTCAGCGTCTCATCTGGTCACAAGATTAAAAAGAGTTGGAGTTGAGTCTGAGACCGTTCTCAAGCATCTGATTGGTCAGATTTGAGCCTAGGCTCAAATCTGACGAATCAAATGCTTGAAAACGACTTCAAACTCAACTCAAAAGCCTTATAACCTTGACTCCTGGATACAAAAGTCCATTCAACAATAGGCATGATGCTGTCCATTGTCCCAATCCTGAGACAATGGGATGACGCACCTGATAAAGCTTATGCGGGACTATAAACCTTAGCAGCAGCAACAACAACAACAACAAACTATTTGACACCCTGGTATTTGTTCTAAAAGAAGTGCAAATAGATCAACCGTGCAATCTGTTTTTAGACGACACAATTTCCAGTCGACAATACCGTAGTGTACTAAAGTAATTTCCTTACAGAACATCAGTATACTAACATCTCTGTTGGCAGTCTTTCCTGATTGAATGTTTTATTGTATAGAACTGACAAGTTTATAACCTTGTGGGCGCAAACTCAATGGAAAATCAGAAATATACCGCTTTCCATGAACCCTCGACGATTGATACCAATTAAAGTGCCAAAAAGGCTTTTGTAGTTTAGAGAAATTAATATTAAATGTGTTTTTAATACCATAGGGTACAGAGTGGCAAATGTGACTTCAAATATACTATTAATAGTATACAGTGTTCCCTCTCTACAACGGCCCTCCTTACAACGACTCCCTCCTTACAACGACATTCACCGCTGTTCCCACGAAAATTATGTTTTATGCTTACACTGATGCATTATCATCTAGCTAAAATTGTTGTCTGCTGTTTTTCTTACATAAATGACATTTTGACAGAAAAAACATTATGACAAATGACAAACAGCTTGAATCCAGATCAGACGCCGCGTTACGCGGCGTCTGATCTGGATTCGAGTTGTTTGCAAATGTCAACCAAGTTCCCTCCCTATAACGACTCCCTCCGAACAACGCACATATTTGTTGTTTCCCATTGAGTGTCGTTGTAGAGAGGGAGCGCTGTATAACATAATGACAGTGGTGATATTTAGAATCTCAGACTCAGATTCAGTAAACAGCAACGTCCGACTTCACTGGCAGTATACAGTCAGGGACTCAGAATCTAGATCACATGCCGGATAGCAACGCGTATGAATTAAATAAGATAAAGTTAACCCATTTGTATTTAGGATCCCATAAATGGGCATAGGCAAACAGTGCAGACACAGACCAGACCGATATGGGTTTGCACTATTTGCTACATGTAACAGGCATGTCTATAAAATTATCAAAAAGTGAGAAGTTAGACTAGATCTAGTCAGCCCTTAAATAAAAAATAGGGTGATTCAAGTTATCATCATAGACGAAACTACTTGGCATACATTGGTTAAACATGCATAAAACTAAACTCGGCGATATTTTCAAATCAGGTAACATTACGACATATTATGAGTTATGTTACCATCGTTATCTAGAAATCCTTTTATTTTTAACTCATATGCACATAAGGAATTCTTCCATGCTTATATATTCATTTGTCCATTTTTATGTAAGGGGTGCCTGGTCTAAAATTGTCATTTTCGTTTTGTTTTATATTTAATTGTCTACTAGCAAACGCATAATGTGACGTCTGGTCAGGGTCTACACTGTTTGCTGATAAGAATTTCAATATAAAACAAACAAAAAGGAAAATCTAGACAAGGCATCCCTTAAATCAAAATAGGCTCATCCAATATATATACATGGAATAATCCATTTGGCGCAAATGGGTTCAGTGAGCTATATTCATCGAGGTCTAAATCATCAACCCATAGTGCGACTGGACTTATATTAGCAAACAGTTTAGCGAATCCTCTGATCAGGATTTGCACTGTTTGACATGTTACAATAAATTAACAAGAAACTCTAAACGGTCACAACTAAATTAGACTTAATTGGAAACCGGTATTGTCCATTTGAAGATTTAGGATGAAAAGGGTTAATACATTCAATCCTAGCGACGAGTATACTCGTCATTTACAAACAGTGTACATGTGATGGGTACACTTGTCCCATGCAAACAGTGTAAACCCTGATCAGAGGGCTCCGTAAGGAGCCCTCTGATCAGGATCTATACTGTTTGTCATTTTGAAACATATTGTTAAAATTAACCCTAAATAGTCAAAAACGGACAAGACATATTTTAAAATTGGAAATGTCCATTAAAAGTTTCAGGGGTGAATGAGTTAACTGGTGTCTTAACGTGCCCCAAACTTTTTGCAATGAACACAAGTGCTTGAAGTGCAACGTCCGGCGCAATGTTACAAATAACTCATTTCCGTATGACAGTTTCATTTGCGGGTGCACCCTGGGGACCAATCAAAAGAGTTGTGTTGATACGAGATTTTTCCATGATAAAATTTCCTTGCAGGAATTCAGTGCAAATACAGTGAAAAAGACACTGTTCTTTCCCAATACACGCACTTGTGCTCCCTCTCTACAACGACACCCAGTGGGAGACACAGTGTGTGTGTGTGTGTGTGTGTGTGTTGTTCGGAGGGAGTCGCTGTAGAGAGGGAACATCAAGAATTGGCTTACATTTGCAAACAGCTTGAATCCAGATCAGACGCCGCGTTACGCGGCGTCTGATCTGGATTCAAGCTGTGTGTCACTCATAATTATATTTATTCTATCAAAATGTCGACTGTTTGTCATTTTGAAATATATTGTTAAAATTAACCCTAAATAGTCAATAATGGACAAGACATATTTTAAAATTGGAATTGTCCATTAAAAGTTTCAGGGGTGAATGAGTTAACTTGGTGTCTGAACGTGCCCTAAACTGTTTTGCAATGAACACAAGTGCATGAAGTGCAACGTCCGGCGCAATGTTACAAATAACTCATTTCCGTATGACAGTTTCATTTGCAGGTGCACCCTGGGGACCAATCAAATGAATTGTGTTGATACGAGATTTCTCCATGAGAAGATTTCTTTCCAGGAATTGAGTGCAACTACCATGGAGAAGGCACTGTTCTTTTCCCAATACACGCATTTGTGCTAAAACAATTATTTCAGTTTGTTAACAGTTTGGAGTCAGATCAGACTTTGGGTAACCCAGTGTCTTACCAGGCTCCAAACTGTTTCCCACCCAAATTGCAAAAAAGTCAGAGTTTTGTTCAGTTTCGTTTAAAGACATCTCCTGACGACCTTTTGGTCATAACACCTAACCAGCTTTCAAAGCATGCAGCCATGTGCAAGTTTTGTCCTTACTGCTGTCTTGTCTAGGGATATACTCATCAAAGCGTTTCATGTGAGGCCCGTACCTTAAATTTGTTAGTTTGGTTGGTAAAACCCATTGAAAAACCCTTGAGTGTGAGTATGTGAGGGCCTCTCTAGATAACTTGAGATTAGTTACCTGTAATTTCACACCAACTGAGATTGGTATCGCCGGTGACAGATTGTGATTCATGCTTTTTCTCGCCTATCGAATACAATGGGGGGTAGTCCATAAATGGACTGAGGAAAAGCCTTTAAACGGGAAATAGCTATGGGTTCTTATCTGTGGCTTTATCATGTATTTCTTTACATAACCCAGTGACTCACGCAGGACAATTTTCACATGCATGATTCCTTTATTCATCTCATGCTTAATACGATACATGTACCACTATTATCTACAAACAGTTTTGAACCAGATCGAATTGAGTTGTTATCCTTTGAAGAAATGCAAAAAGCTATGCGTGATAATTGTTACATTACCTAGTTTTGATTGCACTGATAGTACATGCATATCACAGTAGGGATTAATAATTATATTCCGATTCTGCGTACTATTTGTCTCAAGATAAAATGGCACGTGAGTGAACATTAACACATTTGTGTCAACCATCCCATGTTTGGGATATAGGCAAACAGTGTAGATTCTGATCAGAGTATATACACTGCTTGGAGATAGAATTGTCAATAAAAACCAATTTAGACCGTGCATCAATGAGATCAGAAGTGGAATAATCCAATGTATAAGCATGGACGAATCCACTGGATGTTAATTTGGTTAGAATATTAAAAAGAGCTAACTAACTGATTGGGGTTGAAGTTTTAATTGGCATTGTAACACACACACATGGTGTATTTATATATAAACATTGCATTTGCGCATGCAAATTATCCTTTTTACGTTAACTCTTTCCTCCCTGAAACTTAAAATGGACAATCCCTGTTTCCATTTGAGTCTAGTCCATTTCTGACTATTTAGGGTTGTTTTTGTCAATGTTTTGCATTATGACAAACAGTGAGTACCCAGATCAGAGGGCTCCATAAGGAGCCCTCTGATCTGGGTATTCACTGTTTGCATAGGACAAGTGCACTTTTCACAAGTATACTGTTTGAAAAGGACACTTATGTGCGGGTGTAGGGTTCAAAGGGCTAAGTTTTTACGCAATAACCGGTAAAACTGCTACATTATCGTCTGCTGAATTTTTTTCGTTTGCTTTGTCAAGTAACTTGAAATTCTATGCGTTTTCACTGAAATAACATTGACTTAAGTCTCAAAAAGTTTGAATCGTGATCAGACGCCAAGTAACGCGGCGTCTGATCAGGATCAAGAGTGTCTATAAATGTCCGTGTTATCGGACTTTGGCGTGACGTCGTTTATACTGTATAAAAGCCTAAATGGATACTATTGAAACATATTTATCATTAATATGTCATTACAAGTATTGGTCATCAAAGCGTCTCACTTATACCGATACATTGTGCCATTATGCAATATCACGTCTTGCATTATTTATATATAATTTTCTATTCTATAGAACTAATAATGACATTAGCTTGGCTATTAATAATGTACAGTGTTCCCTCTCTACAACGGCCTTCCCGACAACGTCTCCCTCCTTACAACTACCATTTTCGCTGTTCACTAAACGGAACAGTTATGACTAACGTCTTTACTGCTGCAATATTGTCTGCTTAAAGTTGTCGTCTTCTGTTATTTATCAATATACATTTTGACATAAAACCTTAATGACGAGAGACAAACAGCTTGAATTAAGATCATACGCCGCGTTACGCGGCGTCTTATCTTGATTCAAACTGTTTGCAAATGTAAGCCAACTTCCCTCCCTATAACGACTCCCTCCGAACAACGCACACATTGTTTGCCTCCCACTAGGTGTCGTTGTAGAGGGAGCGCTGTACATATCTATAAACATTGTTTACGGAGAGCGATCGAACATTCTTGTCAACTGCCGACCTGTTCCGAACTATGCTAAAGCGTGGTTCGTTCGAAAAAGACCAGCGGTACGTAGAGTACAAATTTGGTTCGATCTTTATAGGGGTCATCAACTTTTCTTTTATGATCAAATTTATCGTGTTTAAAAGTTAGATTTTAGGTAGTATAATTGACGTCATTTCAAAACAAGTGGCAAACAATGACATTGACAATGACAAGTATTATATTGCTCTATGCCACCAGCCCATGCAACATATATGCATAGTAATATATACAATATAGAGTGTGTCTGAACATGCAGTAGTTTCCTTTTTATAAAGCATGATAAAGAAATGTAGCTGTAGCTTTAAATGAAGTTTCATTTTGAGTGGCCATTAATATCTTGAATTTAAAACACTTTGGTTATTTGTATATTTTGCTGGTATGTATTTTCGCCTTAGGTCAGTTTAAACATTACAAATCAATAGAAAATGGTATTCATTTTCAAACGGATTCATATTGCATAATCGACATGTTCTATTTGCTCTTTGCTCATTTTTATAACGGCCTCTTTCAATTTTTTAAACGTGACAGCTGATTCTAAAATTTCCTAATACAAATCTAAATTTCAAGTGCGTTACGCGGCGTTTAATTAGGATCAAAACTCTTTGTAGATGCGCCTTTTGACGTCATTGTGAGTGAAAGGGTTACGTTCTACTGGTTATATTACCGTCGAAACACCTCTGAGTTATAGGAATATTCTATACGCAAACATTAGGGAAGCTAGTCAACTCTTTGCATGCTGGGTATGTTGTTCCTGTGCAATAATTGTCGTTTGCTTCTGTTTTAAAAATGAAAAACAAAATATTTTCAAAACAGGATCAGAGGAATCTAACTGTTTACAAAATTTATCATAGTGTGTCGCTAGTGTGTTGAGCGTCAATAATTCTAAAATAGAACAACGAAAGAACGTAAGCTTGCTGATTCTATCACACGCAAAAATTGATTCCCTTTTTAGCTATTATGTTTGTAACAAATATTCAGCGCAGTGATAAATTTATAAAGCTTCAGGCAAAACCATTAATTTCAGCAAAAGGTTTTACAAGACTTTCCTTGAGATAATATTGCGACGTAATATATTACGTGCAGACCTAATACATCGCTCCCTCTCTACAACGACATCCAAGGGGAGACAACAATTGTGTGCGTTGTTCGGAGGGAGTCGTTATAAGGAGGAACATTGGCTTACATACGCGGCGTCTTATCTGGATTCAAGCTGTTTGTCACTCGTCATTTAGTTTTTTTCCTGTTAAAATGTCCATTATGTAACTTTTGAAAAACAGCAGACGACAATTTTAAGCAGCCGACATTGCAGCCGTAAATTGGTTGGACATAAATGCCTTCTTTTGAGGAAGAGCAGCAAGCGTTGTTGTAAGGAGGTAATCGTTGTTGAGAGGGCCGTTGTAGGGAGGGATCACCGTACTACGAAATGCCGGTGGTGACTTCTGAATACAAACCTCAAGCTTCACACTTCATACTTCAGAATTCAGAGCTCATTCTTCTGACTTCTGACTTCTGACTTCAGACTTCTGACTTCAAACTTCACATTTCAGACTTCAACGTGGTAACTTTATCATGTGTTTTGACGTCATCATATGACTGACTTAATCATAACAAAGGAATGTCCATTGTGGAAAAAACTTTAACCCTTATCCTGTTATGATATCGTCTGCTTTGACATTGTCGTCTGCAACATTTGTTACATTTAGACTTATACAATGTTTAAGTAAAGAAACATAAGGACGAATGTTAAACAGTTCGAATCCATATCTGGATCCAATCTGTTTGCAAAAATCAGAGAAGGCGCGATTAAAGGAAAATGGTTAACATATTTAAAATACCAATGCCGTGTACATCGGTATAAGAAAACCGTCTGTTTTGATCCAGATCAGATGATCTGTTATTGCTCTATATATAATTGTCGCCTGCTTTGTATTGTCGTTTGGATTAAACATATTTTATTTCAAATACATATATGTACATGCATTGCACAAACAAACAATACAGTTTAGGATTGAAACGTTTGCAGTAATTCAAACATAAACGTGTTGATTTATATATTATATCCCGATATATATAGTATCCAAGTAACAAAGTTCACAGAATTTGGATATACATGTCACATTAAAGTTGAATGTAAAAATAATTGGAGACGTCAAATGTCACATAGATCTACAACTGTTATTGAATAATGTATGGTATGCTGTTTGATGAGACACAACATAAGATCGATGCATGTAAATGCGACAAGAACTTGTTTAATTATAAGTCAGGACATGGTCGCTAACGTCCCATGGATTGGACATAGGCAAACGGTACAGACTCAGGTCACATGCCACATAATGCGACGTCTAGTCTTAGTCTGCAATATTTGTTAACAGGAAGTTCTATCAAAACTAAAACAAAATGAAATAAGACCAGGCACATCTTATACTAAAAAATGGATTCATCCAATGTATAGTATATAAGCACTGAAGAATCAACTTAACATGAATGGGTTTATTAGTAGACCATAGCAATTTCCTGTAATAATTGTATTAAGTTCCTACAAAAAAACACAAGAAACAAAATCAGCATTCGTGTCAGATTATGAGAAAAGGTTACGAAAATAACGTAGATATAATTTCGTCTTTTTTAATGTAAAACATATACCTAATACATTCTCTAAGACATTTGATTAATGTATGAAATACCCTAAACCCTTTCAGAGCCATATTCGACAACGCTGCCTTACTCTGAGTATAATAGTTATTTGCATACAGTTTGGATCCTGTTTCGCGGCGTCTGATCAGGATCCACACTATATGACACGCATATAAATGTTTTCAAGCCAATCTTCCTAAATTATTAAACTTATGATATAAAGACAGACGATAATATGTCAACGAATATTCAACCCTTTCACTCTCAATGACGCTTAAAAGCGCGTTTGCAAACAGTTTGGATTCTGATCAGACGCCGCGTAACGCGGCGTCTGATCAGGATCCAAACTGTTTGGCACTCGTTTTGAATTTTGTCAGTCATACTGTCTTATTTTTTAACTTTGAAACGACATTGCAGACAACAAATTTAAGTAGACGACAATGAAACGGTGAAGGGGTAAAACTCTCATGAAACAATTGGCAGTAAAAGGGTAAAGGCGAGTAATGACGTCATAATGGCTGCGAAAGAGTTAATAACTTTATTGAGCGAAGAAGAATCATATATCTTGTGAAAGATTTGTTGTTGTATTGAAATATTTGCCTTTTATCTTATAGAGTAATTAGTGAACATTTAGTAACAGCGATTATTAGAATATATGTCATTCGAAGGAGTCCTGATAATATCATATAAAAAGGAAATACAAAACGTAATATTGTTATGAAATAATGCAGCGACTGAAAAGGTTTACGCGTTGTTAAAGTAGTCCAGAGAAGATGTGTGAATTTCATAACATATCCAACTTTAAAAGCCACCCTTTAACGGTACTTAATAATTTTATAGTGATAATTGAAATATATATTTTTTTAATAAATATACGCCAATTTACGGATTCACGATATTTTGATACAAAATGAGAAACCGTAATCTGCTATTAAAAAAGGAAAACGTTTCCGTGATTTAACAGCAAAGAAAATAACTAATTATACTGCAACGTAAATTCCTTACTTCTGATTGGCTACCGAACCGTAGACGTGAACCCAAGTACCCTGTGAGCTGACAGGGCACGTAGAAATACAGCTATTGCATTGGCTGACAGGTCCCGGAGTCTTGCTTTGCCGATTACCTGACAGGATTGAGTGCATTCAATCGTGCATCCTCCGTGTTAACAAATACGAAAGAAGACTCAAGCAGGAAACGCAACACAAACAATACACCCATCTCTAAAGCAGAACACACACACAGCCATACCATAACAAACACACACACACACACACACAACCACACACACACACACACACACGCAATACCATTCCTTCATCCACACACTAAATAGAAAACAACACGCAAGACAAACATAAAGCTAAGTGAACATAGGAGCCCGCCTTGGTACGGTCAGTAGCAATCAATAATCAATTATAAATTAATTAATTATTAACAACCACTGGGGGGATAAACCTGGGTTTAGGGGCGCCCAACCTCACACTTATCTCCTATATTCACCTATAAAGACGAACAGTGTACATAAAATATAAGCCCTGTTCCACAACCTTACAATCAAAAAGACCGCCAGCACAGTAAGTAAATACATGTAAAACATCCAACAAAATTCTCTGACAGGATTATTAGTAACACGGGAAAGAATTAAACATTCAAGCCCGTGTTAAAAATAACCCACTATGGCAACGGTCAAATTGTACTCAAGCGAATAGTCTGTAGTCACGAGTAACTGTAAGACATGGGAGGGTTTAGGGTACGACAGAGAGGGAGAGAAAAACCAAAGCACGAAAATCCGACATAACTCTCCCGGTTAAGGACGGCTTTAGAGATACATCATCATGTAGTGCTAAGCCCTGTCTGTCGTCGCACAACCAAAGAGGAAAGCATAGTTATCAATTGTAGATTGATCGATAACCAAACGTGAAGTGCGCAGCAATATAGTTGGATCATAATCTTTTTTGAGGAAAAATCTAATACGTTTCACAAATAGGTTTTGAAAAAGCATATGTCCAAGAATCTTACGAAGTCTGTAAATCACATCACCATAAAACTCCGGATGTGAAATACCTTGCCGCAGAAAAGACTTTAAGTTACATTTATACTTGTTAATGAGAGGAAGATTTCTATAAAAGAATTTAGAAAATGTTTTACGAAGTTTATGAAATCTGTACCCCTGTTTAAGAAGCTTTTCAGTAATAGTTTTATTACGAATGTGGAAGTCCTCAACAGAGGTACAAGCCCTAGCAAAACGAATAAGTTGTGAAATATAAACCCCGTAAGATGTAGAACGGGGAACATCGCCATCTAGATGAGGATAGTTTACAATACTAAAATCAAAATCATCTCGTTTATCGTAAATCTTAGAAGAAACAATACCGTTATTTATTAAAAGATCCAAATCTAAAAATGGTGTCGATAAATTTGACTCGTTTGTTTTATTAAGGCGTAATTCTTTTGGGTAAATAAAAGGAAACAACGTATCAAAAAATGGGTTGTCTATATTAAAAATATCATCTAGATAGCGCGATGTGTTGTTAAAGGCTTCGGTCATATCTGCCTGTGTATCAGGTTTTAGACTTAGCATAAAGTCCCTCTCATAACAGTACAAAAATAGGTCTGCGACAAGGGGCGCACAGTTTGTACCCATAGGAATACCAATCACTTGGCGGTATATGGTACTCCCAAAACGTACATAAATATTATCCAGAAGAAATGATAGTGACTTACAGACATCGGTGCAAGTCCACATAGTGTAATGCTTAACCGTGTCATTTGTAAAAAATGCACGATCAGTATTACACGCCAGAAATAGTTTCCTTTCTCTGGCAAAAGTCTTTTCAATAAGTTGTATAAGTTTAGCTTTTATTAAATTATGAGGTAAGGTAGTATATAGTGTTGAAAAGTCATACGTACTAATATTGCAAGCTTGGTATTTTCTATGTTCAAGCTTCGTCAAAATTTCATTCGAGTTTTTGATAGACCAAAACAGATTAAGTCCAGAATTTTCGTAAGTCTTGTCACAATACCTTTGAACATGTTCTTTGATTTTAATTAAAGACGATGTCAAAAGTTTGGAAAGCTTAGTAGTAGTACATGCACTTGAATTAGCAATAAAACGAGACTTATATGGTGTTTTGTGGAGTTTTGGTATCCAGTACATAGTAGGAAGTTTATGACATGTAATGTTGACGTCAGCTTTTAATTGTTTACAAGTATCAAGATGATCAGATACTACATTATGCTCAGTTAAATTAGTCGTTGTATAGGAATTGGTATTCACGAGTTCCTGGTTTAAAGTATCAACATAATGTAATCGTCATACAATTATCACATTATTGGATGCTTTGTCTGCAGGAACGAGTACATATTTGGAATGAAAGTCTTGTATGTCCTTCTTTAAGTGACGAATGTTAAATTTAGGTTTAGGTGGTAAAAGATGGTTATTGGATAAATAGAACGAAATCCGGGTATCGATAATATCAAAAATTAATTCTTTCCATTTTGTAAGAGCGTCATTTTCAGCATGTTCTCTGCGGCACCAGTTGGTACTATACTTATTCAAAGCTTCAGAAATATGATTGCGACAAGTATCGAAATCAATTAAGGCAGGTAATCTAAATTTAGGTCCTTTACTCAAAAGCGCTCTAATGCGTTTATCTTTAATGATATCAAAATTGCCAGTTATTATATGACCCACTGGAGCGTAACAGAATTTAGAAGAGGTACAGTCTCATGTATCTGGTGTGTTTTCGAGAATTTTAAGATCAGAAACAATTTTATTGTAGTTAAAAATTAACCCTCTAACAGATTTATTATACTTATAACAAATAATAGGTGGTTCAAGATTTTTGAAATAATTTGGAATAGCATTCATCACAATTTTGTTACGGAGAATACTTTGTAAATCTATGAAATCAATACCTTTATTTATAAAAGGGACCTTAATGAAATATCTTTTGTGATCGTTTAAAGAATCAATATGAGGTCTAAGAACATGCTGAGTATAACTTTGTATTAAACCTGCAGTATAATACAGAGGATCTGTGCGTAAAATTATTCCATCAGCCTTGTCGTCAATATCTTTTAAAGACGACAATGACAACGAAGAAAGCCGAGAAAGCATTTTATGTTTACCAGAATGTAACAGCAGATTATGCAAATCTGTAATAGAAATCGACTGACGTGATTTACGTTTAATATTTCCATTTATACGAATACCATGCGATCTAGATTTACGCTTTCGTGTAGAATAAATCGAAAAAATATCAATTGAAGGTTCTTTAGAAATATTGCCAGATTGGTATATATTATCATTCAAGCCTAAAGGAAAGGGTGTCTGTAAATTTTTAATCCATTTTAATTCCGTTATAAATATAGCCTTACATTTGAAACTATTAGTAGCATTTATATCATACGTAATATGTTCAACAGGTTGAATTGAAATAAAATCTAATCCATGTCCAGATTTCCGAAAATGTTGATACAGAAAGTTCCTCAGTTGTTTGTTCCTACAAGTACGAAGATGTTCATTAAACCTAGTTTTGAGAGGACGACCGGTTTGCCCAATATACTGGATACCACAACCTGGTGCTTTTCAAGTTAACACGTATACAATATGGTTAGTTCGTCAGTTGATGTCTGAATCTATGACAACACTAAATAATCTACCGTTTACTGTTGATTGTATAGTAGACTTGCAAGATAAATAATTGCAACACGCTCACCTCTTAGCATTGCACTTTTCAATAATAGGATGCACTCTACGTTTTTTGTTCAGTGGTCGTAATAAAACAGAGTTATTGCGTTGAATAGAATATTTAAGAGGTGAAAGCACCACTTTTGGACCATTATGAAAACAATTATTAATAGAAATAGATGGAATGTGAAAAGAAGATGCCGAAAAGAGCTTAAGTGGTGTTAGCTGTACGCACGGCGTTAGTGATGCAAAATTAGTAGTATTTCTAGGGATATGAACAGAACACGCAGAGTGCATTCTAAGTGGTGTAAGGGGTATTATTAGTCTTTTGTTAGTTTGAAGTTCCATGTTTAAGAGAAGTAAGTTAGCACCTGTCCCTATGTATCGACTATAACTCAAGTCCATTTCGTCTAAGAACCAAATGGGTTTGGATCTTTCAACAGTCGCATAGTCAACAGGAAATGTAATAAAATTAAAAATCGGTTGGATCAAGATCACGTGTATATGGCCACACCCTACAACTCTATAATTCCCTAAAAACATCGAAAATTTGATTTACAATATTCAAATATCGACCACGAGCGATTTATTACAATACCTGTTGTCTTAATTATAACAAACCATGTTGAAATTTCAATTTCAGGTGGCACAGTCAACAGGAAATGTTATAAAATTTAGAGTGATTTTGACAAAGTAATTGGATCAAGATCAGATTTGTCTTAACATGAGCTTCAACACTGTTATTAACTTTGGATATTAAAAGTATAACCCCTCACTGATTTTTATCAAGCTTTTGACTAAAGGTCTTGTACAAAATTGTTTTTGCCACATACTTGAGTAATCTGAAGCAGTGTAATATTTTTTTCGTTAATAACATCGTTGTAGCTGATGATAAGACAAATCTGATATTGATCCAATTACTACATTTGCTGATAGGAATTGCAATATAAAACTAAACGAAAAAGAAACTTTAAACCATGCACCCTTACATTTACAATGGACTTATCTGTATATTAATACACAATTAAGAACAACCCAATGTCGTCAATAAAATACAAAGCACATGCTTACATTTACCAAGCGATACATGAAAGTTCACTAGTGAAACCTGCGTGAAATTGTTTTTATCTTTTAATCGCTTTGGGGGAAAAATCTTTTCAGAACAGAGATAATTCAATTTAGTCTCAGACAAAAAGATTAACTTCAATAACAAAGTTTTTTTTTCAGTAAAACACGTCAGTTCTTTACGTTATTATGAGGCGTTGTGAGACACTTAGGCAGTCTTTGATATAGGTGACTGCTTAACCCTTTACTCCATAGCTTGTTTCTAGTTTTGAAAATAGGTCCCCACTTAAAGCAGGTTAAAAGTAAAGCTGAATGCGCCGTAAGGCGCATTCTGCTTTACTTTCAGCCTGCTTTAAGCTCTCAACCGGTAAGATAGAGAACATATTTATTATGGTACATGTTCATGACTGTATAAATTGGAACTTTTTCTTCAGTGAAGGAATAAATTGAATGCGTTAAAAGGCGCGCCTATGGGGGAAAAGGTTAATGTAGGCTCTTTCTGTTTTGTTTGAATCCTTTGCTCTTTAGATATGCACCTTAACACCTTTGATGTATTCCTCCACAGAAAAAATAGTTCCAATTCGTACAGTCATGAATATGAATCATAGGAAATAGTTACTTCATTCTAACAGCTTAAAACACACATAGTAAAGCAGGGTGCGCCTGCTTTAAGTGGCCATCTATATTCAATACTAGAAACATGGTACGGAGTAAAGGGTTAGTCCTGCATTAAACAAACACTTGTCTTAAGAAAAATATTACGTCATTCTCCACCTACCTTCTTTGTTGGTGGGTGGCTAAACACAAGGTTGACTTTTTTAAAACTTCGCTATTACAGATAAGTTTAACATCATACCCAAAAGGTAACCAAGACAGTCGCTGTAAAGTGTCTGGATACATAATTGCCTCACCTGGTTACTTTTTTACATTTCATCGTCTTTATATTATAGTACGAGGGCTGTTAAAAAAGTATTGATACTTGATCAATAACTTCAATAATATAAGTGCAAAATGCATGTGTTATATATCATTTTAAAGAACATTTCTTTGCCTACACGATGGAATAATGCACGACAGATCACATAACTCAATAAGTCACAATATAAACCTAAACGACCCATACTCGAGGACACTGGACCTTTCTGTGTATTGTTGAGGCAATTTTCTGAAAAAATATTTGATACTATAATTACCGTATTATTGCGGCTTTATTATTTTGAATAAGTTTATGAAACTTTCTGTCAAAAAATATCAGACTATTATGCAAACACTAAACAGTTTAATATGTTATTATTCTATAAAATATACAAATATAGCTAAAACTAAACACGTACTTAAAATATCATTAAAGAAATAATCTTCTGTTATGTATAAAAGTAGTTGGTGAAAACACAAACTCATATTTAATATTAAACCAGGATATAATTGAAGCCATTGAAGTAAGGTTTTATGTTTTAAAATCAAAATGTAGATTATAATGATCTAGAAAAATTTCATAGCGTTCGGAAGCACATGTCTACTAATAATTTGTAATTTTCAAAATAAGAAATGTTAATTTTTAAAAATTGAGATATTAGACAGTTAAACCATTCAATTGAAATTAAATTTTATTGATTATAATGATCTAGAAAAATTTTATAGCGTTCGAAAGCACATGCCTACTTTTGTAATTTGCAAAATAAGAAATGTTAATTTTTAAAAATTGAGATATTAGACAGTTCAACCATTCAATTGAAAGTTTATTTATATTAAAAGCCAGACATAAACCGATATATTGCAAAGAGAAATGTTAGACATTGTACTTTTGAAGAAGTTGTTACGTCAAATTTGCAATAATGTCTGAAAAATGCTATGTTCCAGTGTCAACGAGTAGGGGTCATTTAGGTTCGTGTTGTGACTTATCGGGTTTAGTGATCTTATTGTGCGCTATACCATCATGTAGACATTGAATTCCTCTTTACAATTATATATCGCATATGCATTTAGCACTAACTATATGGAAGTTATTGATCAAGTAGCATTACTTTTTGAACCACCCTCGTACAGTGATGTAAAGGTTTCTATTTCTAGTTTAATCCATTACACCTTAAAAACGCATTTTACGTCTTTAATTGTATTCCTACTCTCATAAAGCTTTATAATGTCATGAATATGTCCCATACGAAATATTTTCTATATCGATGCAAATGGTTGCTTAAAACAGTTTGAAGGTAAAACAGATATTGCAATCATGCGCATTTTGCTTTACTTGTAACCTACTTTAAAGGGACTCGCAACCGGATGGTGTACTTGTCAAAATAAAATTTAATACTCAAATAAAAGCAAATTTGTGGCATTATTTGGCTTCTGACAGTAAGAAAATATGATCAGTACAAAAAAAGTCTCAAGAATCGTCACCGAATCTTAGTTTTATAGATATTTTCCATCGTTTTTCTATAGCGTCAGCTGACGGTATAGTTGTTGTTGTTGCTTCTCTACACGGGCTCAGACATAAACCCGAGCCGAATAAAGTATTATCGATCGCTACCAGTGAAGTACGTTAATTCGCTTCCATATGTATCGAGAGCGCTGGTAGCCGAGGTAGTAAAGGCGCTTCCTCATTTTTCATGTTTGTCTCCGCATGGTGGGTCACGGGTTCGAATCCCACCAGAGCTTCTTCTTTTTTTTTTTTTTGGAAATGCATTTTTTAACAGAATTTATTATCCTAAACTAAATCTTACCCATTTATATAAGCATTTGGCATATATTTACAAATTACTATTTTTAATGCTAAATCCGGTTGCGAGCCTCTTTAAGTGGTCACCTGTCTTTAAAATTAGAAACAAGATATGATATAAAGTGTTAACTCTTTAACTGCAAAATTTTATTATCAGCTTTAACCCTCTTACCGTCAAAATATCGTCTGCATTGATTGTGTCGTCTGCAATATTTTTCAAGTCAGATTTAAGAGTTTTTTTCCTGAAGAGATAATGATACGAGTGACAAACAGTATGGATCCTGATCAGACGCCGCGTTACGCGGCGTCTGATCAGGATCCATACTGTTGGCAAAGTCGCCTTTTGGCGCCACTGGGCCTGAAAGAGTTGAACAGAAATTATAGCAATACCAACAAACGTGAAAAAGTACGGAAACTTGACACTGCTCGTGACTTTTCAAATATCTTTTTTCGATATAGATAAAAAGAAATGTTTACAGTACACATAAAAATGTTATTTGACTAAGAACAAAAATAAGACTCATAGCGTTTACGCCTACAAAGATATAGTATTTCACATTAAAAAGTTAATTTAATGAATGTCAATGATATAAAAAACGCATTATTTGTAAGATGAACATAATTATGTTACATGTATTACAGCACATATAAAATGTTATATTTATATCAAGGACACGCTTTATAATAAAAGTCCGCCCACCAAAACGATAGCCCTCTCCAAAATAACCGACTTTAGTATTCTCCGGAGAACAGAAAATATATGTAGGTTAAAATGACCTATTATCAGTTAAACATGTTTGTACACAAGATACACTGCAGAATATGCTATTGTCTCCCTATCTAACCCAAATTAATCGTGAGTTTGTTACCTCGTCACCACTATATTGTCGTCTGCTTTAATATTGTTGTCTGCAAAAACGTTTTTAAAGTTAGATTTAAGTAGCATGACTTAAGAAATATCGATTCCAGTGTTACAGTGGAGAATACGTTATTCTTTCCCGTTTAAACGAAACGAAACGCAAACGCACAGCACTAAAACGTAGAAAATTGCAACTTTTGGACAATTCTGATAATTCATATTTATCTTGGTGGCAAACAGTTTGGAACCTGATCAGACGCCGGGTTACCCGGCGTCTGATCTGGCACCAAACTGTTTGCAATGGAATAATAGTTTTAGCGTAAACGCGTTTATTGGGAAAGAATAACGTTTTCTTCACTGTAAACAGTTTGGATCCAGATCAGACTGATCTGGATCCAAACTGTTTGCAAAGTCGCCTTTATGCGACTTCGGTGCAGAAAGGGTTGATATCATATATAATACATGTAGTGGGTTGTTTGCTATCAAGGGTATTTAGTTAATTACATGTATATAGTTAACTGAATCTCGAGGGAGCATGGGTTAATTGTGTATTTGTTATTAAGGTGCGGAACTAATGGAATTCCCTTTTCATATATATTTTGTAAAATACATGTAGACATGAAAGACACTCGGGAAGTTTCAGCTACACTAGAGAAGATGCTATTGTTTCCCAAATATACAGGTTTGTAAAAAAACAAAAACAATGATGTCAATTGGAAACAGTTTAGAGCCCGATCAGACGCTCCGGAACCCAACCTCTGATCGGGCTCCGAAATGGTTGCCACTGAGATTAAAATAATTATGTCTTTAGAAATTGAGGAATATATATCTCTTTCAGTTTCTGTATTTGATTGAATTATGTTTACGTAAAAGTGGAAAATAATAACAATTATAATACACGTTTATAGTAAAACAATAATTTCGGGTTACCTGGCATCTGGTCAGGTTCCAAACCGTCTGCCACAAGATTTAAAAAAGAAAGAAAAGAAATAGTAAGATATTTTGTAAAATAATGTTATTTCTACATTTTATTGGATTTGCGTTTGCGTTTGTTTCGTTTAAGGTGGTTCGACAGCGGGCCGCCCGCATCTCGAGTTCCGGAAATGCTGATGACTTTCACCTGATCTTTGCGACACGTGCTTATAGTAGAAAATTTAGATAAAGAAAAGTTTGATCTTACTCAGTGTCTGCTCTGTTAGCGCAGTGGATACGGTGATAGACTTGCAATCCAAAGGTTCTAGGTTCGATTCCCACTCGGTTCAAAACTTTTTTTTTAACAAATTGTCTGATTTTAGTGACTAGCCATTTCATAACGCAGTGATCAAAGGACAGGCTATGTTTAGTCAAGTAATAATGAATAATATCAGATGCAAGTATAGTCAAGTGACAGCTAAATTTGTGAGTATTTATAGCCTATATGACAGATGGCAGCTTAACACAGGACAAAAATAATGCTAAAAGATAGATCCTAAAGGAGCTTTTATGCATTACTTTTGTAATGCATTAAGCAGTCACTTGCCTTTAAAGATCTACAGGCTACCGTTTTCAACGGTCCCTTATTACAGGTTTGACTTATGGTATTATTTAGAGCTGACGGCATTTTAAAGTTGAACTCAAGGAAGGTTACTCGTTTTGTGTTTACATTTTGTCAAAATTTCAGGAAATCATGTATAAAATGTAAATTCCACTGTAGATTTTCATTACATTTTTGTGACTAGTAGAATTAAGTTATATCTATCTAATAAGAGTAAAATAAGTGTACGTTAAACAGCTAGATTTTTTGTAATTTGAGATTTTCAGAATTTGACTTTTTTTAAATATTGATATTTCCAACAAATATGTCATAAAATACTTTTGTTTGTCCAATATCTTATAGTCTATGTACAGTTTACTTGAATGTACAGAAATTATTGAGTTATATCATTTTATAAAGAAAATATTCCTGTTTATCAAAAAAGGAGCTTTTTTCGACAAAAGGTCCTGTCAGAAAAAAACGGCACTGTAACTTTTTTTTATTTTAACGATTTTTCACTCTCCATATGGTATATTTCAATTTAATCAAGGTTTCAAAGAATTCTGACACAGAATAAGCTGACCCGCGAACCACCTTAAATAGGAAAAACTAACCCTTTACCAATGTAAAACCAACAATGAGGATGACCAATCGGTGTTTATGGCAGGTGACTGCATAAAGCAATATGAAAGTAAATCAGAAAGCTCCTATAGGTATTGTTCTGCAATACTTTCCTCTCGCTTTGAGCTGTCAGATTACAGCCTTCCCTCTCTTCAACGGCACTCCCAAAAATGACTCCCTCCTTACAACGACCCTAACGGCTGTTCCCCAGACAAGACAAAATGTTTAACACTTTTACTGCTGCAATATCGTCTGCTTCAAATTGTCGTCTGCTGTTTTTTCTCAAAATTACATTTTGATGGATTAAATATAATGAAGGGTGACAAACAGCTTGAATCCAGATCAGACACCGCGTTACGCGGCGTCTGATCTGGATTCAAGCTGTTTGCAAATGTAAGTCAACTTCCCTCCCTTTAACGACTCCCTCCGAACAACGCACAAAATTATTGTCTCCCAGAAGGTGTCGTTGTAGAGAGGGAGCGCTGTATTACAGTTGAGAATGTGTTATTCTTTCCCAATAAACGCGTTTACGCTAAAACTATTATTTGCAGTGCAAACAGTTTGGAGCCAGATCAGACGCCGGGTAACCCGGCGTCTGATCAGGCTCCAAACTGTTTGCCACCAAGATAAACATGAACTATCAGAACTGTCCAAAAGTTGTACTTTTCTACGTTTTAGTGCTTTGCGTTTGCGTGCGTTTGCGTTTAAACGGGAAAGAATAACAGATTCTCCACTGTACCATCAATTAGCCTTACTTTCAGTGGTCGGTGCAGAGGGAGATGACTGTTAACTGTTATATGATGTTAATAAATGTTTTATCTGAGAAAGCTGAGTAGATATTCAAATTGACTAGGGGAATAGGGATTCATAATATGGCGGCTTTTCTAATTTCATCTTTGAGTTTACTACATACGACAAGATATCTTTCTCATAAAAGGTAATTACTTTCTATATTATTCAATAATTTGTCGCGTGAATTCATTCATATTACCAGGAAAGATTACATACAATGTTGTTATTCTTACAGCCTAATCCAGAACATTAACGGGAAGAAACCATAATACACAATTATACATGTAAACATATTAGTTTAAACAGTATTTATTTCAGAATTTTTACATATGACATTATACACATGTTATAACATAATAAGCTATATAAGCATGGATAGGAAAACAAGTTAGACATAACTTATATAAATTCTTCTCCATGGTAACGATATATACATGTGCAAATTATGGCATTATGGTTGAGTTAACGTAAGACAAAACTGTTTTATTACGTACATTTTTTAACAATATAATGGGAAAATGTTACCAAGATTTACTTCAGTTGATAATTTGGTAAAGCAAACGACATAAAAATAAAGAAAAATACCTAGGCTGTATTAGATATGAAAGGTGTAAAGTTTGGTTGGAAATTGAAAAAAAGAGAAACAGCACAGAATGCAAGCGGTGGTCGTCAGGTCAGAATCGAGTGGTCTCAAGTCACTATTAAAAACGCTTCGATGCTATGATGAACATTTGTACTTTTGTAGCCAGTTCTTCGTTTTGTTTAATGGAGAGACGTTCATTACCGTACAGTAGGTTATATATTGTTGCTGGGCAAGGGATATCAGAGAAGAAGTTTAGTCGAGCCTGACTGTACAAATTACAGTATAATAGGAAATGGTTTGCTGTTTCTACAGAGCCACAAGTGCATAGAGGTGAGTCCACGAGAGAGCGTCTGTGAAGATCATAGTTTAGTGAACTGCAACCTAATCGTAGGCTGCAATATCGTTTGCTTTGAAATTGCCGTCTGCAAAATGTATTCAGTTTAGATTTATAAATATTTTCAGTAAATAAGTTTAAAGACAATAGTCAAACAGTTTGGATCAAGATCAGACGCCGCGTCACGCGGCGTCTGGTCTGGATCCAAACTGTTTGCAAAAAAGCGAAGTCGCGACCAGCAGGCAAAGGGTTGATTCAGTGACTCTAGAAACTTCAAACTGACTATTCCAGTTTTAATTATTTCTAATCCATTTTTGTTATATTTATAGGGATTTTACAGTGTATTTTTGTTATATTTATAGGGGTTGTATTTCAGTGTATTTTTGTTATATTTATAGGGTTGTTTTACAGTGTATTTTTGTTATATTTATAGGGGTTGTTTTACAGTGTATTTGTGTTATATTTATAGGGGTTGTTTTACAGTGTATTTGTGTTATATTTATAGGGTTGTTTTACACTGTATTTTTGTTATATTTATAGGGGTTGTTTTACAGTGTATTTTTGTTATATTTATAGGGATTGTTTTACAGTGTATTTGTGTTATATTTATAGGGGTTGTTTTACAGTGTATTTGTGTTATATTTATAGGGTTGTTTTACAGTGTATTTTTTGTTATATTTATAGGGGTTGTTTTACAGTGTATTTTTGTTATATTTATAGGGGTTGTTTTACAGTGTATTTGTGTTATATTTATAGGGGTTGTTTTACAGTGTATTTGTATTATATTTATAGGGTTGTTTTACACTGTATTTTTGTTATATTTATAGGGGTTGTTTTACAGTGTATTTTTGTTATATTTATAGGGGTTGTTTTACAGTGTATTTGTGTTATATTTATAGGGGTTGTTTTACAGTGTATTTGTGTTATATTTATAGGGGTTGTTTTACAGTGTATTTTTGTTATATTTATAGGGGTTGTTTTACAGTGTATTTTTGGTTATATTTATAGGGGTTGTGTTACAGTGTATTTTTGTTATATTTATAGGGGTTGTTTTACAGTGTATTTTTGTTATATTTATAGGAGTTGTTTTACAGTGTATTTGTGTTATATTTATAGGGTTGTTTTACACTGTTTTTTTGTTATATTTATAGGGGTTGTTTTACAGTGTATTTGTGTTATATTTATAGGGGTTGTTTTACAGTGTATTTGTGTTATATTTATAGGGTTGTTTTACAGTGTATTTTTGTTATATTTATAGGGGTTGTTTTACAGTGTATTTTTGGTTATATTTATAGGGGTTGTGTTACAGTGTATTTTTGTTATGTTTATAGGGGTTGTTTTACAGTATATTTTTGTTATATTTATAGGGGTTGTTTTACAGTGTATTTTTGTTATATTTGTAGGGATTGTTTTACAGTGTATTTTTGTTATATTTATAGGGGCTTTCTTACAGTGTGTTGCAAAATGACAAGCGGTGTGAAAAAGCCCGCTAATTTTGGTCAACAATCTTATCATTAGGCAAGTGTCCTATTCACAGTTAGAGTTTGTAAGGATTGCGTATTGGTGTAACTATAGGTTTCAGTTGATTAAAATCAATATCAATACATTTTAACCGTCTTTTCCACTTGTAAAACTCCCCACTAAATTAATACTGAACTTTCCTTGGGATACAATTCCTTTGGGTTATTTTTCTATTTTCATACACAGTTCAAGGCAATGACTAAATGGAGTAAACATTTGCGTGTAGTTTATCACATTGAAATAATGCTTGAAGACTAAACACCTATGATTGGAAACAGATTATAATTTCCCGTTTAACCAATTTGTGACCATGATCCAATATATAGGACATAGGCAAGCAGTGTAGACTCTGATCAAATGCCGCATTATGCAGCGTCTGATCAGAGTCTACCGGTTTGCTGATAGGAATTTCAATATAAAACAAAACGAACATGAAAATTTAGACCAGGCACCCCTTAGATAAAAAATCGACTAATCCAATAGATACAGTGGAGAATCTGTTATTCTTTCCCAATAAACGCGTTTACGCTAAAACTATTATTTGCAGTGCAAACAGTTTGGAGCCAGATCAGACGCCGGGTAACCCGGCGTCTGATCAGGCTCCAAACTGTTTGCCACCAAGATAAACAAGAATTATCAGAATTGTCCAAATGTTGTTCTTTTCTACGTTTTAGCGCTTTGCGTTTGCGTACGTTTGCGTTTAAACGGGAAAGAATAACAGATTCTCCACTGTAAGTATGGAATAATCCATTAAGCGAAAATGGGTTCAACGAGTCTGACTACAAATGCAACGTAATAAAACAAAGGAAATTTAATTATAGTTTCCTAACATTTATAACGATTTATAACATAGCGGGCAAACTGTTTTGAGCCTTTATCAGACGCTGACTTACTCGGTGTCTGATCTGGCTCAAAACCTGTTTGCAATGAGCATTATCTTTTAAGCAAAACACTTTTAATTGGAAAGAATAGTGTTTAGTCACTGTATAAATATATCGTTTAATGAGCGTAATATTCGATATAGCTGGAATTGACCTAGATAGGTCAAAAGAAACACTTATTAAATACAGACAGATCAGACGAATTGCTTTCAAGGCGGATAGTACGTACCTTTTGGTGCCAATTTATTTCTTCAGAAATGGAAGACGGCCATTTAGAAGATGCGATCAGACAATATTTAATTCAGATAATGAGAAAGGAAATTATTTTCCCCTAAGTAGGTTTTATAAGTAACTGTTCACAGACGGTTTATATAGTTTAATGAGAGACTTGAACACGTGGGCGACGTCACGTCATATGATATTGTCTCCTATAAAAACCGTCCTCATACAATAATTGCCTGTTATCCCCTTTCATGTCCAGTGACGACAAAATGCGCTTTGCAAACAGTTTAGATCCTGATCAGACGCCGCAAAACGCGGCGTCTGATCAGGATCCAAACTGTTTGACACTCGTTTCCGAAAATTTCGTCAGTAATCCGGCCATAAATATAATTATTTTGAAACGACATTGCAGGCAACACTATTGGAGCAGACGACAGTGTGACGATGATGGTGTAAAAAACTCACGATACATTTGACAATGAAAGGAGTATATAGTTGAGAACACGTTCTTCTTTCACAATAAACGCATTTGTTTTAAAACTTTTATTTTCGTTTGCAAACAGTTTGGAACCAGATCAGACACCGGTTAACCTGTTTACCTGCTTCGAACGTATTTCTTAAAAGGATGCTCAACATTTTATTGCATTTATTTTTTATTAAATAGGAAAGAATAACGTAGGTTTCCCCGTGGAAGAAACATGGACACGTGTGACATAGATTTTATATCTATCAGACACTGGGATAGCTGACATCCGATATAGTTTCAATATAGATCGAACAAAATTTCAAAATTCAGTTCTCCTATAGTCAAAATAATGCTAGGTTACTTTGTTTTAGGTGGTCGCTTACTTAAATCAATATTAATGTAAGGCAGACAGCTACTGCAGGAGGTTTCTGCATTTACGTGTATTTTATCATTCTATAAATAAAGAGTGGTATTCAATGTTACACGTTCTCTCTATATTAACAGTTACAAATCCTACCATCAAAGACATTTTAAAAAAACACAATATTGTTATCAGAATTTTCACTATTAATCTCGTGGTTTTCTTCTCATTCCATACTTCTTTATTTCTGTTTGAAATAATCACCAGTACTTTCAAGTACTTTGATTTAGAATGAGCAACGGTTTGAGAGGTTATGTAAATGCTGGGCCAGAACTCCATTTTTTAACTCAATTACGACATTTTAATGAGTTTTAAACAGTTTGGATAATGTTCCGCGATGTCTGGACCACACCCTAACTACATGTATTGAACCCGGGATAAAGCAGTGAAGCGATTAACTCATTCACCCCTGAACTTATAAATGGAAAAGTCCAGTTCCCAATTAAGTCGTGTCCATTATTGACTATTTAGGGATGAATTTTAAATTATATTGCAAAATGACAAATACTGTAGTCCCTGATCAGGACAATTTTACGTTTTTTACACATACGTTGTTTGCTTATGACGAGTATACTCGTCGCTAGGGTTGAATGTGGTAAACACGAATAGCAGACGATACATTTACAATGGGAGTCGATTGTAAAGAAGACAATATTGACTATCTGCCGACGGCCACATTCTCCCGGATTCTCGTTAAACTGTAGAACATTGTAAATTGAAGCTTAAACAAAATCACTTTAGAACGAATAGTTTCTTTTTCCAATCAAATGAATTTAATAGTGTGTGATTGCGTCTGCTAAATGAGTGTCTTCTATTCTTCTAGAATTAAATTTTGTATCAAAAGGTACATAGTCTCTGACGGGAATCCTCTTTACGAGCGTATTGGTTTTGGTATACGATTAGAGGGCTGAGTTTGCAGTTTTTTATACTTCCTTCTGAAATATTTTCTGACAAAAAAACACTAAAGATCAACATACACGTTTAATTTTTAAAGATATTGAATACTCTATTGAAAAACTAAGAATAGAAACTGTAAACATGCTTTTAAAAGAGCAAGGTCGATCCCAGCTTGTGGCTTGTCGTAAATTACGCCCATTAAATGAAACTACAAAGATACGGGGTTAAAACATTTTTGTCTTTCAAATCAAAATCACTTCATGTAACAAGGAATGATGTTCATCTTTAACAGATTTGGATCAGAGAAGAAGTCGTGTCACTCGTTGCAATTCTGATTAAATTTGTCAACGTTTTCATCAACTTGTCATTTGCTAATGAGGAGTGGTTCCTCTAATGTACGAAAACCCGATTTAGCTAGATCTATGTTAACATTCTGTGGAAATATATAGAGTTTTAACCCATTTGCGCTCAGAGGATTCATCCATGCTTATATACTGGAGTAGTCCCTTACAAGGGGTTAATGGTTTAAATTTTCATTTTCGTTTTGTTTTATATCGAAATTCCTATCATCAAACAGTGTAGAATCTGATCAGACGCCGCATCATGCGGCGTCTGATCAGATTCTACACTGTTTGCATAATGTCCCTTTTATAGGAAGCTAGGCACCATATTGGTTAAAATTATCATGAGCAATATAAGATGATTAAACTGAATTTGCTCAATCTTATTTTATTATGTTTGCGTTTAGATTACTGGAGAGATTATCCATTGGGATGAGAGGAGGATAGAATACACCCCCTGCCACCAGAGTGATAAAACCAAACTGCGTCGCCTACAATTTCATGCATTCGCAACATACATAATACATACAGGCGTTGTATGACCAATATTGTGCAGCAGTGCCGTAAACCCAAATCAAACTCTAGAGAGTAACGTATTTCCCAATGAAGGAGTTTAGCCTTCACATAACATATATGACTAACAAGTATGTGGGTAAATATGACTTAATTCAGTACGATATTGATTTGAACTTTATAACTGGAGAACAATTTCCGAAGGTTTGTTTTTTAAGCGAATCATACAGAATGTATTTTATTAACATAATGGGAAAACATTTTACAACAGGTAAAAAGGTAAAACAAAATTAGAATGTCATAGGTATTGGCTCATCTTCTACGCACTTCAAGCGAATTATTGATTATTGTTGCAAACAGTTTTGGTCCAGATGAGATGAAACGCATTGACGTCTCATCTGGGTCCAAACTTATTGTAACACTATTACAAATTCATCCGTAGCCTGCCAAAAGGTTAATATAAGTATTTTCCTGGTAATATAAAAGAGATCATGCGACTATTTAGTGTCTAATAAAGAACGTAATTACCTTTTTATGGGGGAAAATATAAGCTCTGATGTAGTGAATTCAAAGTAGAAACGTTAAATGCTACAATTGTTTGAACTCTAATTTCTCGATACAATATTAATGCCCACGCAGTTTTCTCTGATGAGACATTACAGTGGTGACTACGTTTTTCTTTCCTAATATTTACGCGGCGTCTGATCAGGATCTAAACTGTTTGACACTCATTTTAATATTTCTTATTTCAAAATACTTAAAATTTGAATTTGAGAAATTAAAGCAGATGATAATTGTTTACAGTGAAGTGGTTAAACGCAAACGAATCGCCAACAAAATTCAGTACTGTGTATGGACATTCTGTTTTACTTGTGTAACGGACATTTTTCTTTTGAGGATTCATTGCTTATTCAGATGATAGCTAAGCTCATGTTTGCCTTATAGGGACAAAAAACAGCGACGATTTTGAACAAGAAGAATCTACTTTAGGGTTCACCGCTAACGACGAATGACCTTCGTCTCGGTTATCCTAATACTGTCTAGAAGTAGATTTCCTGTTTCTCGTATGTACGTAAATAACATTAATTTTAACTCATTATGACAAACATCATAATAGTTCCCCTAATTATGATATTCGTCCTTCGAAAGCGAAGATGACCACAACTACTTTTATCACATTTAGAAGGTATTTGTGCGAAGATGCCTATTCAGGACAACCTCGCCTTAACTCATTATTCCCTGAAACTTCCAATGGAAAAATCCAGTTTACAACAAAGGCTTGTCCATTTTAGAATATTTAGGGCTGTTTTTATAATATATTGCAAAATGACAAACAGTGAAGTCCCTGATTAGAGGGCTCCTGCAGGAGACCTCTAATCAGGGAATTCCATGTTTGCATTAGACAAATGTACCCTTCACAGGTACACTTTTGGTAAAGGACGCATATATGCGTCACTAGGGTTCACTGAGTTAAATTGTCGGTTGCAATGTGGACAGGCTGTGATTTGTTCTCTCTATCCCTTGTTTTTCCGCCGCTGTCGCATTTGTCTTTGTTGTGATTAAAGCTACAGTGAGAAAGATGTTATCCTTTCCCGCTAAAATTAAACGCAAAGATATTGCAATAAAATGTTACAAATAACAATATTATGAAATTTCCTACGATTTATTTTAATCTCAGTGGCAAACAGTTTGGAGCCTAACCAGGAGTCGGGTTACCCGGCCTCTGATCAGGCTCCAAATTGTTTGCAATTGACGTAATTACTTTAGCATAAAGCCGTTTATTAGAAAGGAATGATAAATAATAAATAACGTCTTCTCCTCTGTAACGATGTAATTAACCGCTATTTGTAATAATAAAATAAAACCTTTAATAAAGCTAGTAAAAGTTTTGTTAAACCAATTTTATTTCGGAATAAACATGTTATAATTGGGAAAGTAAATGTTTCATGCGTTAATTAAACAGTTTATATTTCAAATATATAGCATGAATATGGGGTCATGAAACCAACTTACTGCCATAATACCAACTAATTATTTGTGCTATGTGTTAATCTGATAGTTAAATTGTCATCCTTTTTACTTAAAGCCGCATTTTGTAATTTGGGAAAACCTGAACGAAATGGTTGTTTTGGATCCCATTAGAGCTACACATGTGTCAAAATGTTCTTGAGAAAAGTTTTATCTCTGAAATCCACTTTGAAATCCATTTCATACTGCGACCAATATTTACTATATTTTGTGAACTCGGGTAAAGCTGGTATAAACAGATGAGGTTGATAAGCTTCTATGTCTGTCTTAATACAGCGCTCCCTCTCTACAACGACAACCAATGGGAGACAAAGAATGTTGTGTGTTGTTCGGAGGGAGTCATTATAGAGACGGAAAATTAAGACTTATCTTACATTTGCAAACAGCTTGAATCCAGATCAGACGCCGCGTAACGCGGCGTCTGATCTGGATTCAAGCTGTTTGTTACTCGTCATTATATGTATTCTATCATAATGTACACTTATTTTTAACTTTGAGAAAACACAGCAGACGACAATTTAAAGCAGACGATATTGCAGAAGTAAAACCGTTAGACATAATCGTCTTGTGTAGGTAACTGCGGCAATAGTCGTTGTAAGGAGGGAGTCGTTGTTGGGAGGGCCGTTGTAAGGAGGGAGCACTATATAGCTCAAATGGTAAAGCGACTGACTAGCAATCCAAAGGCAAAACGAAACCTGATTAATAGATCTATTTGCAAACAGTTTGCGCCACGTAATGTGGCGCCGTTTCTGGGGCAAAAGTGTTTGGAACTCATATTCAACTTTTCTTCAGTGAAAGAAACAGTGCAAACAGATTTTGAGTTTATTCGCTGGCGATGTTTTTGAAGCACACGAACGTTCAGCATGATAAGAGTATAATACATTGCTGTAACGTTAAAAAACATTGAAGCAAAACCCTTCATCGACATCCTCTTAAATTTGAATTCGCGTCTTTAGTATTTTAATAGATTCTATTGGAATATATAATTTTATTTTGAAAATAACAACTTCATACAAACAAGCAAAAATCATGAATTTATTAGTTATTCGTTTTTCTTCATTTTATCACGTTTTGTTTTGTCCATGAGTAGCATAAACATTTGATGCTATGACCTTTGATCATACCGAACAATATGTTTGCCACGAAGTAAAATCGTAAGATCATATTCGGACTAGAATTGGCGTTTATTCTGTATCCAAACTGTTTGCAACAGTTATCATAATTTCGGCGTATGTGTTAAAAATAGAAACCAATTATTTCTATTGTAAACAGTTTGGAACCAGATTACTCCGCGTCTGATCAGGCTCCAAACTATTTGCCACCCAGATAAAAAAGGAATCGTTAATTTATTTTATTTGAAATGCAGGTGTAACTTGGTGAGAAAGTTGTGACTCAACTGGGACTCGAACCCAGGACCTCTGGCTGACCTCTGGCTTACCATGCCAACGCTCTAACCACTGAGCTACCGAGTCACCCAGAAAAGCCATTCGGCCATTTCACCATATTCTCTACCCGGCTACACACACCCCCTCTACACAAGAATTCGTCCCGAATTCTAACTCAAAGAACACTCCACGAGTTTCTTATTTTTACCTATATTTCATTTAAACTACCCTAAGGGTTATTTACGTTGGGCGCCAAATGTAACTTGGTGAGAAAGTTGTGATTCAACTGGGACTCGAACCCAGGACCTCTGGCTTACCATGCCAACGCTCTAACCACTGAGCTACCGAGTCACCCAGAAAAGCCATTCAACCATTTCACCATATTCTCTACCCGGCTACACAGGTTTTCTACATTTTGTTGCATTGCGTTTTAGTTACGTTAAAAAGAAACGTCTTCTTCACCGTATGACGTGTGTGTATAGAACATGATCTTGGCCTGTTACTCCAGTATTTAAAACTGTTTTGTTTTATCCAAATGATTTGCTAATCTACAGAAAGTACTTTTCCGGTTCCAATTATTACAGGCGTTTGTTTCAAAAGTACTGCCTATCAATATTCATTTCTGTAAGTTTGTTAAGTACTCGAGAAATCAAATGAATAAACCAAGATATGTTGTGTCGGTGACAATGATAGTACTAGTTTGCGTCGGATTTAGCTTAATTATTTGGCCTATACTTGTTAACAGTTACGATCCTGGCCAAACGCCGAGAGACGCGGTTTCTGAGCATGACCCAAACTGTTTGACTTTCTTTATAGACTAGTCGGATTTTGAGGAAATCAAACTTCTGGAGGCATTTTTGGGGAAAAGTTGACAGGCCACCTTTTTATCATAATTAGAGTGTGTTGGATCCATTTAGGGTGCCTGTCACCCTCTCCGATGCCTTGAAAGCCCAAAAATGGTAAAAAACAAAATGGCCGCCAAAACGTTATTTTGTCGCTATTATATCCAATCTTTTTGAGATCAAATATACCTAATACATCTGCTTCTCCTAATATATATGGTTTATCACAACAAATCTTTACAGGAATTATCCTGGGTTGGTTCTCCATCAAAAAATTGATAACATGAAGATTTCTGGTTGCCATGGCAACCAAAGTAAAAAATAGAGAAATCTTAAAAAAATAAAATCAGTGTAAAATAAATCACATGGCCCAAAGCTTAGATACTTTATTGATAACTGGCCTACCACATTTTAACCATAATTAAAGTGATGTGAATCCAGTTTGTTGTATGCCCCCCTCTCCAATGAAGTTGAAGGCCAAATATTGGTAAACAAAACAACAACAACACAAAATAGCCACCAAAACGCTAAATTTTCGATATTCTATGCATTCTTTCTTGGATTAATTACACCTAATACATTTTCCTCTCAACCACATGGCTGATAAGAACGAACTGTACAAGACTATGTTTTGGGTAAATCTCTTTGAAAAATGATTTCATTCAGACCTTCTGTTGTCATGGCAACAAAAGTGAAAAATCAGGTTTTTCGTTACAGTAATTCTTGGATTAAAACTAATACTCCTAATATATATGCTTTTTTCTTAACCTCATGGTTTATTTAAGCAAAACTGTACAATAATGTTCATGGGGTGTATCTCCTTTAAAAAAATTAGTTGCCATGGCAACCAAGGTAATGAAAAAGAGAAACCTAAAAACCAAGAATTACTCTTCTTGTAACCCCCATCTCCACACATACACACAAGTCCCAAAGCTTAGAACATTGATGGATACTTACTATTACCTAGTAGACCTCTATCAAGTTTATACCTGGATCTAAATTTTAGGGGTGTAACAATGAATACACTCAAAACGGTATTTCAATATGTTACAAAATTAATAAATTGGCCCCGAACCAGGGTCAACAGTTTTGCATAGACTTATCCTCTATAGGAAAAGAAATATTGTCAAAAACCACAAAGCCCAAGCTTGTATATTAGCATAACACAGTAGACCTTTATCTTGTTTGTATAAAGCATCGCCTAGGCTGATGGTTGGCCCCTGCCATCACAATCCGCTCAGTGTTTATAAAAAAACGTACAACGCAGAGCTTAGACATTTTGTGTATAGTACGACCTAGAAGACATCTATCAATCATTTTAAAAAGCATATCTCCGTGATTAAAATTAACATTGCCCTATATCGTTCTTGTAAGTTACGTTTGTCCATGTAAGAGCCTCGTGTCAAAAACCACTAGGCCCGAAGCTTTGGTATCTAGTGTAAATCATCACCAAGTACAGTGCTCCCTCTCTACGACTACCCTCATTACAATTATACCCTCTTTACAACCATGCATGCACAGTTGCATTAACAGTTGAATTAACAACATTAATTTATTTCAATATACCCCCTCTAAACAACAAACACACTTTTTGACTCCCGATGGGTGTTGTTGTAGAGAGGGAGCACTGTCAAACATTACTAATGAAAAAGTTTGTTTAATACATTGTCAAAAACATAAGGTGACACATACTAGATTTTTTTTGTAAAGAATAACGTAGTAGACCTCTATCAGGTTTGTTAAGATCATAGCCCTGGTATCAAAATTGTACCCTCCCAGCGGCTCTTATGTCAAATTCTAATGTCATAGCTGAACTATATAGAGTCAATATGGTACTCTTGTTAAAGCATTTTGATCACACAAATAATGCTTGATGGATAATTGAATAAAATGCACCAGCTTCAAAGAGATGTGTTTCATGAATTTCTGAAATGGAAACTGGTAGCATTAGATCAAAGTGTTGATTTAATCAAGTTGATCTAGACAAAGGCCATGGTTTGCTGAACAGACAGAGAATGGTAAGAAGGAATTATTTGTATTTGACAAACAAATCAATAGGTAATGTCATGATAATGAGCCCCATGCGGCTCTCAAAACCTATTCACAAGAACTGGGACCACTGTATACCTCTTGTATGATCAGAAGAGAGTTATTTTTCCAGCTGCAGTTAAGTTTCTGAAATCATATCCAATATTCTCTCGATGTAGGTGAACTGTTGAACTAGCAATACTGGTCTGCCCGATATAAGTTTATAATGTGACAGATTACGGTATCATGGCATTTATCTATGTACTGATATCATGGTTTTGATGCACTATACATGTATCTGTCTCAAGAAGACACTATCTCTTTATAGCTGAAAAACTGTTGGTGAGATGATAAACCCAATTCACTCATCCAATACTTGTTGATTCATCAGAAAGCAGACACAAGATATCGAAGACGAACTGGTGTCAGAACTTACGTCGTATATGATTCAATATGTTTGCCATTGAAGCGTATGTAGATTAGCCAATCATTGTAACAAAGGACTTAGACATAAAATGACAATGAATTCCTAAATGCAAAGGACAAAGGTAACGCAGTTGAGGAAAGCCTTTTGCAATGTAGACAGCAAACATACCGTATCAAATGCTGACCGGTCTATCATACAGTGGACTTGGATGAACCATAAGCAATTGTCTTTGCTGATAGCGCTTGCTAGGATATTCAGCCATTCTATATCAGATTGTAACAGCAGCAACAATGTGTTCACAAATGTAGGCAACAGCTGAACTACTGTCTTCATTATTATTGAAAGGAAAGCCTTTCTGATTGCCATTGTGAAGACACAGCAATATTCTACATTTGAAGATCTTATAGGTGGTTTAATAAACATGGCAGGTATTATAGGATGTCAATCAAATCTGAGGCATGTAAGTGAAGTGCCAAGGGTATCAGACCGCGTTGGGGGTGTTATTTGCTGTTATAAGGTACCCCTGCAAGTTGATTTGGGCAATTCCCGGTAACAAGAGTGACTTGTCAGGAGCTCTCTCTCTCTCTCTGAACAGGCTGTAGAGCTTGATCAACATGACCAAGTCACAGTTGTGGTTGGTGGGTTCCCTGATGAGCAAAGAGTCAAAAGCCGCATCAAACAATCCTGATGTTGACACGTAAGTACCAAAGCTAGACAAGAGGAGGATATCAACAGATTATTTTACTGTTTTCTTACAAGCGATGTTGACAAAATAGTTGTTCTGGTCAGATACACTAATGTTTTGATTCTTCTACTGTCTCACTTCCATTCAATGTATTACACCAAACTCTGGCCGAGAGAGCCGGGGTCACAGAAACGAGTATAATATTCCTACTCACACTATGTTGTATGACCTAACTGTCCTGGAAACCATTCCAGTCGTGCACGCTTTAATTCAAGGTGATTGACATCCTTCTTCCCCAGCCAAAAACAAGATTTATCTGATAAATATGGAACACTTTGACTCGTTAAACAAGAAAGTGATAATCTCGACTGTTTCTCGAGTCCCATTCCTTGCAACTGATGCACTATCATTACATGTGAAGCGCTATTAGAGTAGAGTGAATATCAATGGCTTTCCATCTAAATGATATTTACACCAATACCTAAGTTGTGTTTGAAACTGACTTCCTGTAATTACTTTACTAACTATATCATTTAACAGTTCAAACTTGTGCGGTATATCCGATGTACTGTCCAGTGTCCACATCACCATACAAATCCAAGGATAACGACAACTACCACTATGAATAGGAACTGTATATGATATTTTGAATGCAGTATGTCAGTTATAACTAACCAAGAGTAACTACAGTAGTGACAACTGTATTCTATAAAACAATGTTTGTGCCAAAACAACGATGTCCATGGTAAACAAATTGAGACCAGATTAGACACCAGTTTTATCAATCTCCAAAATATTTGCCACTAAGATTTTAATACAAAGTCAAAAGTTTCAAAAAGGAGTTATTTCCAACATTTATTGAACTGCGAAAGCATTTACTTCCGTTTGTACAAACAGGACAGAAAACAGTTTCACACTGTAACATATAAGATAGTAATTTAAGTAGATCATGATGCATTGTAAATAGTAATTGTACTCAACTTACTTTAAATGCAAAAAGTGCTCCTTATCCGCCAATTTCACTATGGTTAGTTTGTACCTATGTACAATGTATAAGTGATTTATGGGCTCCATTGAACAATAGTTGGGAATCGCCCGGGTACCTCTATATCCGCTTCTCTCTCTGTGTGATGTCCAATTATCCCAAAGTTTTTTTTTTTTTTGTTTTTTTTTTTTAACACTTTATTTTCTCCGTAATAGGTGTTGGCAGGTCGGAGAGCCATTCTGTGCAACACCGTACAATATGTAAATGCATATATTCAATACATGATATTAATACTAAGTTCAATATTGACACGGTAGTATTTCCTATGATTAATTATGAAGTGATAAAGTGTTACGGTTTTTTTTTCGAAGAACAAAAGGGATGCGATAGAAGAAAAAAGGATAAGTGACATGCCTCGAAGTGATTCTTAAAAATAAAATTGTGTATTAGCCCAAAGTTAGCAAATTTTGACAAATTAAAACCAACCTGATTTTCACGTTGGTTACCATGGCAACAAAAAGTCTGCCTGAAATCATTTTTAAAGAGATTGACCCAAAACAAAGTATTGTACAGTTGGTTGTAATCAGCCATGTGGTTTAGGAGAGGAAAATGTATTGTGTATTTGATACCAGAAAGACTTCATAGAATAACGAAAATTAGCTTTTTGGTGGCCATTTTTTTTTTTTTTTTACCCATGTTTGGCCTTAAACTTCAATGGAGAGGTTGACAGGCAACAAACTGAATTCAAATCACTTTAATTATGATTAAAAGGGGGTCTGTCATATATCAATAAAATATCTTAGTTTTGGCAATGTGATTTGTTTTACAAGATTTTTTTTGATTTTTTTTTTTAAAGATTTCTCTTTTTTTACTATGGTTGCCATGGAAACCAGACATCTTCATGTTATCAATTTTTTGAAGGAGAATCACTCCAGGAACATTCCTGTAAAGATTTGTTGTGATAAACGATACAGGTTAGGATAAGCAGGTGTATTAGGTATATTTGATCCCCAAAAGACCGGATATAATAGCGAAAAAATAGCGTTTTCGCGGCCATTTTGTTTTTACCATTTTTGGGCTTTCAAGGCACCGGAGAGGGTGACAGGCACCCTAAATGGATTCAGCACACTTTAATTATGATAAAAAGGTGGCCTGTCAACTTTTCCCCAAAAATGCCTCCAACATTTTTTTGGAGCATATTTCTGAGATTTCCGACCAGTCTATTAATTCAATAAGGCGTAAACACTAAATTGTATGATAATAGTTTTACAGCTAACAAAATAGTAACTACCTCAATAGTATGTGGAATTGTTTATTCAGTTTCCATCGTATTTTGACGAAACAATATTGATATAGGGACGCCGACATACTCTGATACGGATCAAAGTTGTTTGCCAAAGTTGAAAACATTTGAAGAATTGGAACAGATCTTAACTTTTCATATGCTGAATACGGTTGAAACGAACTGATCTACTTTGAAAAATAATTAGTTTATGCTGATTTAAGGGTGTATCAATGTCATGAATTTGGGAACTTTTCAAAGTATATGAAAACACTCTATGATGGTTTTGTATTGAAGAGCTATTTAAGATGAATGAAAAAATAGAAAAAGTGTACATTTTGGTGAACAACAGTTGGCTCTACGGCCATGTATAATTTTAACCCACCCACTTACTCTTATTTTGTCCTTTTCAAACAGCCCGCTTCAATAAAACCCATTTTAAATGAAAACAAATATGATAATTTGGTTTTGTGTTATTTATTTCCTATCTATGGTAGTATTTCTTCATATAAAAACTAATTTAAGAAAAAAAAGGCACCAAATGTGAAATTTATAAAGCTCTAAATATCATCGATATGGTACTTTTTTGTAAATTTTGTAAGGGGCGATAACTCTTTTTACTTTAATAACTCAAAATTTTCAACACTGACCTTTCAATTTCTTTTCATATTTTGAACTGCCTTAGTATGGGCTTTCATCTGGTAGAATATAAGAAAAAGTTTAATACTAGAACTATTTCATTTTCAAACTTTTTTACTTTTTTTCATAAAATAAAAAATCTAATAAAATCATGCCCTATATAAAGCATATTTTTGATATTCAAGGATCCATATTGTTCAAACATGGTGCCTGCTTTGTCTAAATTTGGTTTATACATGTGAACATACCACCATAGACATGAAATAAATAAAGAAAACCCAAATTAACATTTTGTTTTGTTTTGAAATCGATTTTACTGAAGCTTGTACTATGAATGGGTAAAATTGGAGAAAAAAAATCCAAATTTGACATACCTGTTTTAAATCACTGTAGCTAAAAAAAAAGGACACCACCATGTTTGTTTTTTTTCATTTTTTCATTCATCATAAATAGCTCTTCCAAAAAAACAATGATAGAAAAAAAGTTTAATACTTTGAAAAAATGGCTCATGACATTGATACACCCTTAAGAGCTATTTTAGAAAACTATTTCTGAAAAATAAAAATATAACAAACAGTGAAGACCATGACCAGGGGGTTTCTTAACCCTTATCGTGCTAAGCGCGACTTGGCTAATATTTGCAAACAGATTGGACCCAGATCAGACGCCGCGTAACGCGACGTCTGATCTGGAGCCAAGCTGTTTGCCACTCATATAATTATATTAATAGTTTCTCAGATTTGAAAAAAATCAAAATCACTTAATATTATATTTTTCGCAGTCGATATAATTAAAGCAGACGACAATTGAGCTTTATAAGATTTAAAGACATTTCCTCAATCCTTTGATGGACCCCCATAAAAACACACACACCCTTTGTTCTCGATAGGCGTGAAAGTAACT